>RCUC01131222.1:0-62784 GCA_003697995.1 Taxidea taxus jeffersonii
TTGCTTTTAAAATGTTGCTTCTACCTTCTGGTTTATCTCCTCCATCTCAAATTCTATAAAGCAAGCCTTTTATATGGTCCTATAGTCTCTTAATTTCACCATCAAACAGCTCACAATTTCTCTCTCTTGCTAAGATATTTCATAACATTGGTAAATTCTCATTTTTCTTTTATATGCTCTAAATCCGGTAACTATCATACACTCCTTTGGGTAAACAATCAGCCTGTTTACAGAGCTTTCTTCTAGTATACCAGCCCCAAAGAGCTAAGCGTTTAAGGTTTAAAACCTTAGGCTTCAATCAAAATAATATATATTGAGCTTAACAAAGTGCTTGATAGGGTATAATAAATAATGATTGTTTCCATTTCCTCCCCCTTGAATTCCAAGTATCATCTTATAAAAATGTTGAATGTGCCTGATTTCCTGGTGTGAAAAGAATGATAGGAAATTCACACACCACTATAAATACAAACATTTTTACTGCTTAAAGGCCACTAAAAGCCTATAATCAGGATCGATTCTGCCAGGTGAACAACTCTACAGTTTGCCTGCCTAGAATATAAGGGAAGAAAAATTCCTGATTTAGTGAATGCTACATTTTTTTCAGACAAACACAGTAGTGCATGTGAAATCCTTGTTTCTGAGACCACGTTTGCCATGGGGAGAAGTAACCCAGATTACAGAGAAGCCTCCAAGTATCTTTTTTAAAGATTTTATGTATTTATTTGACAGAGAAAAACACAGCAAGAGAGGGAACACAAGCAAGAGGAGTGGGAGAGGGAGAAGCAGGCTTCCTGATGAGCAGGAAGACCGATGCCGGGGCTCGATCCCAGGACCCTGGGATCATGAGCTGAGCCAACGGCAAACACTTAATGGCTGAGTCACATAAAGGCGTCCCTGCCTCCGACCATCTTTGCATTTTCTGGATACTTAAACTATATTCTGCTGTAGACACCTTTATTTCTTGTCCGGAGGAACTTAACCACAGTCGTAACCTTGGGTGAATATCAGCTCTTAATCACATTAAGGTAGTACAAAAAAGCCCACGGTTCCTTTTCAAGAAAATGGTAGTGCCATCAATGTTGCTCTCCATTCTTCTGCCTCCAAAGCTGACAACCTGCCCCATTCCTGTCAAGAACCGCAGCTCTTCCCATCTCAAGTGCAAGGCCACCATGACTTAGGCATACATGATTGCTGAGTGACATTCAATGACCTGACCTTTAGGTTCTTAGGATTCATTTATCCATTATTCATTTTATATTTTAAAAAATGGCCTTGTTCTTTTCCTTGACAGCTCCTTTAACATGGGGCTCACAGCTGGTTCCCAGTTGCTGGGCCTAGGAATTGATGGTGTGGCCACCTCTCCATGTTGCCCTGAAAGTCTTCAGCTACCATCACCCAAAGTTCTAAGTGGATGCTTCAGGCTGCCACTTGGTTCACCATTATGTCATCATCGCCATCCTCATGGGATGAGAGGCAGTCTGCATAGTTCTTAATTTGGTTAATAAGAGTCTTAAAATAAGAGCCTTAAAAGTGCCCCTATAGTTCCATTCAGACCTCTAGAGGCTATCTTGAAAACAGAGTCTTGAGATAATCCTGGTTGCCTAAATCCCTGCTAAGCCTACACAGAATGGGCCTTAGCACATTCCAGGAGCTATGTTCTATACCATTTGATCCCAAGGAAATTTCAATTCTTAGTCATGTCATTCTTGCTGTCTACTTACTTACAGCAAAGAGAAATTTTTCTCTTTAAGACCTGTCAGACCCATAGGAAAAATAAAATGGGACAACTGCCTCCCTGAACTTGTTTTCCATTTTGGTTCACTTTAGTTTAGTTCTGCTTCTGTTTCCACTTCAGAGTTTACTCTGTGATTAGTTTTAGAACAAGTGTTTGGGCTGGGTGCAACTTTCCCAGTGGTGGGCCACCGAACTGACTGCTCATTTCAGTATTCAAACTTATGTAAAAAGGTATTACTATCCTTCAGTAAAAATACAGAATTCAGGAGTACTGAAGCTGGTGAGTGTCTTATTCATGTTCTCTAAGACTCCCTCAAATAAACATTAAGTTCTTCTTGGAAACTGTGGTCCTGATACTTTTGCTTCATTTGATGTTGACTCATAACGAGATTACTCCATTTGGTGTAGGGTCTTGCTATTGGTTTCCCTTTGAATTTATAAAACGACTTTTCCACAGGTACAGTCCTACCTGGTTGTGTAACATTACAAACAAAGCAGTGATTCAAATATGGTTGAATGCTTGCATCTCTCTTTCTGGACTCTCTGTTCTGGACAGATTTTTTTCCTATCATGGCATCAATATCACACTATTTCAATCACTATAACTTTGTTTTATGTCTAGAAAGAGTAAGTCTTCCAACTTCGTCATTCTTCAAGAAGAAATATCCCTTTCCATTTCCCTGTATGTTCTATGCTTGTCTATTTTCGCACATTACAAGAAAAGCTTCCTGAGATTTTGGTTGAAATTGTACTAAATCTATAGATCCATTTAGAGAGAAATAACATCTTTACAATGCTGAGTTTTCCAATCCATAGAGAGTTTCTTTACTTATTAAGGTCTTTATATTTTCTGTTTCGTAATTTTCTGTGGAGAGTTCTTATATAATTCTTATTAGACTTATACCTATGGGTTTGAATTTTTGTAAATGATTTTTAAAATCACTTTTTTCCTAATTGATTGTTACTGGTATATAGAAATAGAGTAACTTTTGAATATTGATCTTATATTCATTAACTCTATAACTATTGATCCTAATAGTTTACCTATGATTTTTTCTGTATTTTCTCCATTCACAAGATCACTGGTAATTTCTTTTTTTTTTTTAAGATTTTATTTATTTGACAGAGATTACAAGTAGACAGAGAGGCAGGCAGAGAGAGGAAGGGAAGCAGGCTCCCTGCCGAGCAGAGAGCCCAACGCAGGGCTCGATCCCAGGACCCTGGGATCATGACCTGAGCCAAAGGCAGAGGCTTTAACCCACTGAGCCACCCAGGCACCCCAGTAATTTCTTTTTTAAATTGGTTTTAAGAATTGATTTGTAATACCCTAAGTCACATCTCTGGCAAAAATATTATTTTCATGTTGGAGCAGCTCATATACAGAACTTCATATTGTTCATGTTAGGTCAGAATATTTGGATTATTAGCCTCAGCATGGAAGAACACAAAGGGCACCCAATATATAAAAAACACGTTTATTTTCTCAGAAGCTCAGGAAATACATATTTTGTAGGCACAGCTCCCCTCTGCCATCTCCACACGTGTGTGGAGAAAAGAATGCTGGCTTTGGTCAATCTATTTTTCCATATTTCTCTCTCTTTAAGCATGAAAGACAACAAAAGACTGGTTGAAATGGCATATTTTATTTGTGTCTTTGAACATTCTATCTTTTTGATATCACCACTGATGGTACCTCATGTAACTTCTAGAAGACTTCCTCTCCCCACTTTCTTATCTTCTCTCCCAAATCACCTTCTTCCTAGGATTACCAGGAAGTTGCCTATGTCCAGGCTAGTAGACTTCTTGCTAACGAAACTTCCCTTGCTGCCAGAGAGGGATATCTGAGGTCAGAGCCAGGTCTGGTTTGGCTGCAGCAGAAGGCAATGGAGATTGAAAGGAGACACCCCCGCCCCAAAACTGACACAAAATAAAGGACGAGAGCTTTTGGTTGTGTCTTCAGCAATATTTATTGGAAACGGCAATGCTTCCTGTGGTAAGAGGTTTATACATTAAGCAGTAAGATTTGCCTTTCACTCCACGTGACCCACTACCGCAGGCGGCACATCCGAAGCAGCACGTTCAACCTCTGAAGGAGTCTGTACAGCTAGATAAATAGAACTCTGGACACCTAACAGGACCTCATAACTGGTACAAAAAAAAAAAAACAACCACTCATAAGCTTACACACAGCACTGTACACACGACATGAAGATGGAATAGAAGGGACGGATATAAAAGTAATGACTGAGGTGGGAAAAACTTTTGCATGTGCAGCCATACATCTTGAACTGCTAAGCACAAAAATCATCTTTATTTGGTCCTCACTGAGGGCAGAATCTGCACAAATGATGTTCAAAGAATACAAGTTGGAAGTGGAAAGGAAAGACAGTTACTGTTTCTTGGTCTAGGAACTAGTGGAAAAATGGTTTCTTGTGTTTTTCTCCTTGTGTCTCTGTGCAAATGGACTCATGAAGCACATAATTCACAAATAAAACTGAAGTGAAGATATTTGCTCCCTCTTCCCTGTACCTTCAGAAATGGCCTAAATACATATGTGGTTTCTCTGCAGCAAGAAATTTAAGCTTGGAAACCAGATGTTTTCCCATTTCCTCATAATGGAGAATCTCTTCTCCTCAGCCCCACCTACCATGTACACAGACTGCTAACTGTCTTGCTTAGAAATACAGCGGGAGTCCCCTCTGCCTTTACTAGCAGGGAGGGTAGAAAACTGGCTGTCCCTCAGAAACAGGCATAATTGGAAGGAACAAAAGTGACTGTTTTCAGAAAAGGTTTTTAACTCACATTCAACACTTTCCTACCAATAGCATCAAGGGACTGACTCATTCAGACCAGAAGACAAGTTGCTGGTGAGGGAGGATTTCTTCCACAGTTCTGTGACTCACATATCTGGGAGGGGACAATGGGAAAGCAAGACCTTTCTCCTATTGAAATGGAGAACCTGAGACCTTGAGATGGCCCCTGGGTGATAGATAATATCTTCTGTAGGATGGTTTTACTGTAATGTGGCTCATGGTCATATTCTAAGAAGCCACAGCCTCCTGAGAACCATGTAAACAGCAGTTCAGTGACTACTGGCTGGTCTCAGATGGTGTTTAAAAAGCACATGCCATGCCTGCCAGACTAAGAAGATACCACCCATCACCATGACTCTTGTGGGATCACACAAGTCAACCAAAGATACTCGGTGGGGCTTGATAACCTGGACCACTGCGGCCTGCATTTGGGATGTGTTGTAAGCAGCATTACCAAAGCAGTGGTTAAACTTAACTATCTGGGTCAAGAGGAGGTAAGCCTGCCAGCCTAACATCCTAATGAGGCAGGGCAACCAGAATCTCCACATAGTTGATGGGGAAGAAGCCTGACTGGCCATGAAGCATCCCCTCATACCAGTTCTCATCAATTTGGTTAGTGAGCGTGATGATATCACCCTCTTTAAATCCCAACTCCCCTTCATTTTCAGGTTCAAAGTCGTACAGAGCTCGGCAGCAAGGCTGATCCATTGGGGCACCTGGAAGTGAGAGCAGGAGAGAAGAACACAGAGAGACAAGGGGTCTTTAACTCACATTTCTACCGCCTGCTTCACCTGCCTGGCCTGCTATCCCCATTGTTTCTCCCCTCACTCCTCTTCCCTGCTGAAACTTCCTCCTGTGGCTAGTCCCCAGTCCGCTGCATGGCATATGCTCTTCACCAGTCTTCAGAAGTTTTCTCAGATCCCTGGAAGTTGCTGGATGCCTGCTTCCATTTCCAGTATAAAAAATGGCCTCATCTATGCCTGTGACACATGCAACATTATCCACCAAGGTTTGCCTTGCTGGCAATGTCCAGAGATGGGAGACCCAGGGACTTAAATTTTAATGAGTTTTAGGTTAATGGAATATGGCCAGAATCCTTTCCATGTTGGCATTTTATAACCTCTGTACATGTGAAAGAGTCGAGTTCATTACATGGACAATGATTGACAATGTCAGAAAAACAGTGCAGTTCTAATTTTTTAAAGGTAAAGACTCCAGTCTCTGGAAAACTGCTGTAACGTGGTGAGAACAAAACAATGTAAGACCCTGGATTCAAGTTCATACTCTGAGCGACCTTGTACAAGGCACTTCCCTTTCAGTTTCTTTGTCTAGCATTAGAACTAAGAGAACTTACTCCACACTACTATTGTGGCTGTTAAGTGAGACTAGGTAAAAATTATATAACTTACTCTCAGTCGCATATATAAGATGAGTACATGAGAGTTCTGGCATGCAAAAAGTAACATACTCTACCTTGAATAAAATAATGAAGAACAGAACCATATCTTAAAAGTGATTATTTTAAATGACCATTTATATTTAACATCACATGCATCCACACAGGCACGTAAACTCAGACACGTGCATATAGCTTTCGTGTCACCTAGATGACTTTTTTTTTTCCACCTAGATGACTTTAAAGGGAAACAATGTCATCTGCTTTTTCACTTAAAGCAGAAAATGAACAAGTGTCCAAAAGAAGAGTGAAATATGTGGTTGGTTTCTAAATAGGGAGAAGCAAACTCATCACGACTTACATGACTAGTCTTTGCAGCCAGCAAACTTCTAAGAGTCACTGCTCTGTTTACCCCACCCTGGGGGCTCCCCACAGCGCAGCAAACACAAAGGACAGAGAGCACCAACTGTCACCTCACTTTTTCCTTTCACGGTCTCCAGAGGGCACCTCATAAAACATTTCCTACTACAAAACATCAAGCCCTGGGCTCTAGGGAATAGAGGAGACACTGTATTTCTTGAAGCCCGTATCCAGTGTAAAATAGTTTCCACTTCTTCGCCCAAGCAAATTGTTAAGGTTGAAAATGTTTCAAGCACGGGCTTTTACCTAATCTGTGTATAGGGGGTGGAGAGCAATGGTGCCAACTAAAAGAACATATTATTGGGTATACATCAATATTCCTAATAGAAGATAAATTTCAGCTTTTACTAGACACCAACTTCAGTTACCAGGGTACGATAAGTTGGTTGAAGGTGGAGGAAGGAGGGAAAGCTAGCCAATGCTGAGATTCGAAATATGTTCTCCTACAAATACATTCACCCACGTGCTCCGGTGACTTAAGATCTCCAGCCAGACTTGCGCGGGAGCTGCAGTCGGTGGGTCATATGGGAGTGTCTGTGGGCGTGCCCTGCTGGGGCATTCATGCTCATGCCTGCTGGAACGCAGACGGAAAACAGGAAGCAAAGATGGCGCTGCCGGCACCCAACCGACACATCAGGGTGACTTAAGAGCACAAAGGAAGGTCAAAATCAAATGTGTTACTTAGGAGGTTAATGTGTGCTGATGATGGAGGGTGAGAGAAAAAGGGATGTACAAAGAAAGTTTTCCAGAGGAGAGAAGAGGGAAAAGGAGGGAAAGAAACGATCACTGAGAAAAGAAGGAGTGCTTTAGAAGAGTTTCTACCTGACGAAACCATCCTGCGAGAAATGGATCACTGTAGAGTTCCTGTGTAGCCAGACTGGGCTGCACCTAGAATTTCTGGGACTGTGTCCGTGGGGTGTGCCCAAGGCCCGTGTCATGGGGTCTGCAGGTCTCAGCTCCTTACCTGCAGGTTTGGGTGTACCCGTGTGGGACAGGCCCCCGTTGGGCTGAGTACTGTCTCCAGTTGTAAACTCCAGGCTCATTCGTGGCTTAGGCTGATATTCCCTTCTAGGCTGAGATGAAGCTTGTCTTATTCTGCGTTAAAAAGAAAAAGGAGGGGGTGGGGGGATAAGAGTATGGAGCCAATTAAGAAGCAAAAAGAAAAGCAGTAACATCCAGGAAGGCTACTAATGTGGAGCAAGGAAAATCTAAAACAAACAAAACAAAAACAAACCAAGAAAACCACCCACAGCCTTCTGTGCTTTTTTCTGTCTGTGCTTTTTGCGATGCCCCTCTGTGGTCTGGCTCTCACCATCTCATTCCGTCTCTCCCTCACTTATTCAGAGCTTGCTTTGCAAATGCACAGTCTGGTAGGCGTTGAGAACACAAAGATGAACAGGACACAGTTCCTGCCCTCAAGCAGCTTATGGTCAGTAAGGGAGACCGAATGTAACCACCTGAGGGCCAGAAACCACAGTGAATGTTGTTACCGAGAGACACAGAACGCTATAGGAACACAGGAGTGGGAATGGGGCGAGTCTCCCTGTCCACGGGAAGGCATATGGAGAGGGAGAAAAGAAAGCTGAGGGTCATTTCCAGATAAACAGTCCTTTCCAGAAGAAAGGGTTTAAGAGCTGGAGAAGGCCTGGAGCAAGGAAATATCATGTTCCCTGGGAACAGTGAGTGGTTTGAAATATAAGAAATGGGAAAGAAATGCGGGAAGACAGGAGCAAAGTGGAAAGGTATGACTAAATAATGTCTTCCCCACACCTCTAAGTATTTTCCACAGTCTCAGGTGTTCAGGAAGAAAAGCGTACAGCAGATTTGCAAAGAAGGGGAGGGTTCAAGATATGGTGATTATAGAATGATACTGACTTTGAACATATGTCAGAGGAAAAAAGAAAAATGGCTCTTTGTGCTCAGTGGATGTCGCAAAGACATATGATGCTTCTTTAGTATGCTGAATTGCATGGTTCTGAATCTTTTGAGAGGCTTCAGAGTGTGACACACATTCCCACAAGGGTACACTGAGGAAAGATGGACAAAGTGACACATAGGACAGCCTGGGGCATCTGCCTACAGCTATCAGGCTGTGCCCTGCAAGTCCAGGGAGACACAGTCACAAAGAAAATAAGCTCTGCCCAGCCGCGGGGCACATCTGAGGAGGAGAAACAGGCATATGAAAGCTGTCTCTCTGATGGCAGAGGACTTGCTCCTCATTCAGAGAAATGCTGCGACAAGACTCAGCCTTTCAAATACGTGATGCTTGCCCGGCAAACCCCTACTGCACCACTGGGTGACCTGGGGTGAGTTAATTTATCTGCCTGGGCTTTCCACCTGTAGGTGAGGCTAATCACATGTAGTCTACAGGGCTTTCAGAAGACTAATGATGATATGCCTTCAGCACCCACCCAGAATATCTGCTCAGCAATTCACACCGTTATCACTGGGAGCATCCTGGCTTCCCACCTGCGGCAGCCAACATACAACCCAGAACTGACCTCTCATCAACACAAGATTAGACTCAATGGAACAAAGTAAAACAAAGCACAAGACACAAGAAAATCAAAATGAATGATCCACAAGGTACCTAGGTAGAATCAGCAGGAATTTTGGCAGAAGCTTTTCTTCAGATGTATTCTATTATTTCCATTTCTTTACCCACCATTTCAGAGGAAGAAAATGAGAATATAAAATTCAGAACTGTGAGATACCTTTCTTCCAGTCTGACGGTGACTTGCTGCAGGATCTGGACAGCCTGCTTGTGGTACTCCAGCTGGGCTTGGACGAGCGCAGACAGCTGGCTCACCTGTTCGATCTGCAGGCCAATGGGGGTCATGACTCAGTTACCAGGTCACCATCCTTAAGCAACTCCTACTGCCCCAACACACAGCCCAGCGCTCGGAGATTCTGTAGGTTCCACATCAGGTAAGGATGAGAAGCATCTGTGTGCTTGGAAATGTCAGTACCATGGGGAGAAGCCACATTATCAGGAATCCTTCTGAAGATCCCACACCTCTGAATGAACAATCTCATTGTTAGCTACCAACTTCCAGGTAGGATTGGCTAATTTTATAGATTTCTTATAGGAAAAAGAGACATTGACCAAAGGAGACTTTGCTCCCTATGCTTTTCATGCTATTAGTGTTAACAAACATATGAATATTGATTTTTCACGTGAGGCAGCATGGAGGCAGTGTGGCAGGATGGAAGATCCTATTCCTCTCTCAGCCTCATCTGTAACATAAAGGGGTTGGGTCAAGTGACATCTCAGGTTCATTTCAGCTCCAGTATTCTAGGCATCCTTAGTTACTCTTCATTTTGTGTCTCGAGGTGTGATCTGGCTGAATATTGTCCTCCAAGTCAGCAAAGGCAGCCGTCCCAAGAGTTTTGGGGGTGGAATGGGCACTGCATACAGGGAAGGAGCACTGTGCCTCAGGTCACCCCTGTGCCTACAGCATTCCTCTTCAGTAGGTAGGTGGGACACCAGCTGTTCTACATAAACACCAACTTGAACTGTCTCTGGGTGGTGGTGAAGTCCAGATATGTTCACACGTCCACCCTGTCACCAGTCAGGGCAAAGCAGTGACATGATCAACGCATAGAGGCTCTGTAAACACCTTGGAAGAAACTGGTCAACAACCGGTACGGCCAGATGTGGGCGTGAACAAGAATTGAAAACTGCTTAGCTGGCTTAATTACAGGAGTGGTCGGAAGTCCTCTTAACTATAGGGCTGAAAGAATTCAACAGAATATAACTTTATAACTTCTAAAGCCATGAATAATAATTTAGCACACTGCACGTGGTGCCTGGGTGGCTCAGTTAGTTAAGCATCTGGCTTTTGATCTCGATTCATGTCATCCCAGGATCATGGGACTGAGCCTCATGTTGGGCTCCATACTGGGCATGAAGCCTGTTGAAGATTCTCTTTCTTTCTCCCTCTCCTCCTTCCCCCTCTTCTCTCTCTCTCCCCTTCTCTAAAATAAAAAATAAACAATAATAATAATTTGATGCACTAGAAATGTAAAAGGAGCTTTTAAACTATATTGCCCCAAATACAGTATCTATGCTACAATCATCAATCTCAATTGAAATTAGTTTTTGAAAGAAAATATCACCTTCACATCAAAATACAGCAGGACACCTTAACCTATACTGAACCCTCAATGCTAAATGCATTTTAGGTCATACTCCTTTATAATTTTAAGTCATTTTGCCCTGTATTTTGACAAAGTATTTTAAGCTACTAGACTTTTACTTGGATCATCAGAAACATTCTTCATCTTCTCATGACTGGTAATTCCTTAAGATCGTGACTAGACAAACATCTCACTAAATTAAACCACGGAAATATGGGAAAAAAAAAACCTCTCAACATTTCTTGATCTACTTTATTATTTCAAATTATTTTAAAGAAATATCTATCTACCAAAGTTCTTACTACATAGTATAATTATATATGAACAGTTTAAATTATATAACTCTTTAATATAATCTTGAGCCTCAATGGCAAGATTAAATTAGAGACCACAGGAGAGGCACTCACATCCATCTCCAAGAGATTGAACATGCTGGACTCAGCAATTTCTTTAGATTCATCAAATTTCTCCAGAGCCTGACGGAGCTCTTCATCTGGAATCTTGCCTTGTCGTTTCTTCTTATAATCAAAGTCCAGGCGTCGACCCTCCAACTTCTTTAGATGATGCTGAAAAAGTCAAGGGCAGGAATATGCTTTGAAAGAGCTCACAGAAAAGGGTCTGTTTACAGCTCACTTCTCCATCATGCCTATTAGCTTCCAAAATAAGACAGGCTAAGTTCTGAAATATCACGTCACCAGAAAAATAAAGAAAACTGCATCAGTGGAGCAAATGCTTCCAAAGGCTAAATGTGGAGAAACATCTTTAAAAATAATTAAGGGCAAGAAAGAAATTTGGGGAATTACCAGTGCACTTTATTTTCTGCCCTTGCTGGGCCAAAGCCAAGCTGGAATATGTCTTTCCAACCCATGACAGGAGCTGGGGATGTGTGCATTGGCCATCCACATGCAAAACACTGCTACACAGAACCCACACATTCCCATCTTCGAGAGAAATGGTGTCTCGTGAGAAGGTAGAGGAAAAACAATTTCCTTGAAGAGAAGTGGGAAAGACTCATTCTTGCTTTTTCAGTCCTAGCACACTAACCCTACAAAGGGCTTATCTTTGAGGAAACCAGTCTGTGAGAATCACCTAAGTTGCTTACAGAAATATGGATTACTGATCACCTGCATTAAAATATCCAGGGCCAGGATCTAGGAATCTATATCTTCTTTTTTTAAGACTGATTGATTGATTTGTCAGAGAGAGAGAGAGAGAGCGTGAGCATATAAGCAGGGGGAGTGGCAAGCAGAGGGAAAGGCAGACTCCCTGCTGAGCAGGAAGCCCCCCCATGCGGGACTCAGTCTCAGGACCCTGGTATCAAGATCTGAGTTGGAGGCAGACACTTAACAGACTGAGCCACCCAGCCGCCCCAGGAATCTATATCATAACACTTATCCTTGTTGACTGATGTGGCTTCAGGGAATCATGGATAAGTTTAAGTCTCCCATTTGGTAGATGATGAAACTCAGCAGAAAAAGTCTAACCTGGAAGGGATGCTAGAGGAGTCTAATAACCCACAGCATTCTTCAGTCCCTCCTTGCATCCTCCCCACTGTCTGGTTACCCAACCTGTGCCCAACCCTCTAGCGACAAAGCAGGAAAATTGTTTCCCAAAGCGAAAAGTTACCTTTTTTTTATTCTAAGGAAAGTAGTATTTTATTACTAATGGGTGGGAGAAAACACTAGATTTCCCTGATCCTGTGTGTATGGCAAGAAAGGGAGGGAGATGAAAAGGGAGTTGGGAGTGGTGAAGAAATAAGAAGGAAAAGAGGAAGAAAAATATCCTAGACCGTCCCTCCCACTGTACAATCTATCTCCTATCCATGCCCTGAGCCAAGTTAAATGTTTGTTCCTTTGGAAGGGATATTCCTGTGACACATGTGAACTTGTAGTCAACTGTAAGGTAGAGTATTGGGGTCAGGGTTAATATTGTAGATTAAGAGTGAGTCTGCCACTTACTACTGTAATCTTGAGCAAGTGATAGGATGAAGGAGACTCAGTCTAGAATAAAGAGATCTAGAGGACTTCAAGTTGTGGTCTGCCATGTTACAGTGAAGTTAATTTCAGAGAGGTCTCACAAATATTTGTTAAAGGAATGAATGAGAAAACATTACATACCTAGTTGGAGGTTAAGCCAGTTGAACTTTATTTCTTTGGAATGGCTCTATGTGTTTTATAAAGAGGAGGATTTTTCTTCCTCAGTTCTAACAATCACTATGAAAATATGAAAACGTGTTTATGGAGTGATAGTATAACAATTTACCTAGCTAACAACTGATACAGCTAGCCCTTCAGAGGATGAAATCAGCCCAGAAAACCATAATTAATAAAACTGGGTAGTATTAGGGAAGGATATTTTTCCTCTGGAGGAAAAAAAAGGTTGATATAACCTGAAAACTCGATGTGGAAAAGTCAAATGTATTAAGTGGCACAGTCATAATAGTGGGATGAAGTATGCATTTCTGGTTTCTCTCAATTTATCTTGCTGGGTTATTTTGTAATCCAAACCTTACCACACACGACAAGCTTGAAAAAGTGTTTTCTGAGGGGAAAAGGGCACCTACATTTGTACGTTCAAACCAGTCACTTCCCAAAGATCAGCTGCAGATACCTGAATTTCTCTCAGATCTTTGTCATGAAGGTTCTGAAGGGGGTCGATGAAGTTCTGCTTCACCTCCATGTCCAGAGAGTCCTTCACTTCTGAGAGCTCCCTCATGGCCTCCCCCACCTCACCAAGTGCTGGGCCTGCAAGGGGAGAATGAGTCTCTTGTATGTTAAAGGACAAAGGTGAAATGTACATGCAGTAAGAAGACCACCACAGGTGAAAACCCAAGGACTACTGCCTGTCTTGTGACGACAGCCAAGATACAGGCAATATATAATGCTTTCCAGAGAACAGTGTATTTTCTGCCTGAGACGGTTCATACAGTACAACAGAGTCACCGTTACCAAGGGGATGGTATTCCTTATTATGAAGAACATGAAATTCTGTTTGTCCTTTAAGAAGCAATTGGGGAAGCTTCCTGCCCTCCCTTGTCAGTACTGGGCTCGTAGGGAGCCCATTTAAGGCCAATGCATTCAGTGGAAGCAAATACCAGGAACAGAGGGCAGGGTTCAAACAGGAAGGACAGTCATTAGCTGAGACTTACCACCATGAAGAAGTGAAAGAGAAGTGTTCTGTATGGTGACTTAGGGTCGAGGAGAGAGGGGGGAAGGAATTCACCCAGGGCTGTAGAATTGGGTACCATGTACACAAGAGCAGAGACTGAAGGGAAAGCTCATGGGGCGGGGTGTTACATCATGCTGACTGTTCCCTCTGCCTCCACACTCAGTCATGCCGGGCACACTGCACAGTAAGTTTCCAGGCGTCTGGGCATGTCCACAGGCTATCGTGAAGACTGGGATCTCATCAGGGAAAAAGAAAGTCTACAAAACTATGACAAATCACACTAAAAATGACAAAATGATCCTGAAGGTAAACTTTTGGCCTCTGTCTCTAAGACATAAAACTGGGAACTAAAATATAAAATGGTTGGAATCATCTCCTGCAGTGTCTTACTGGCAGGAAATCCCTGTGGACATATGAAAGAACTGAAGTGTGGAAAGCAGTCATTACCGAAGTTGCAGTCATCTCCCAGCTCTCTCCCAAACTTGAGCATGGCCTCTGCTAGCAGCGCCTCTGCCTGTGGATAGCCTGGCCCCTTCTCCTGGCCACGGATTTTTGACATGGTGTTGATCATGCTGAGTTTAGCTCTGGAAGCTGGAGGCAGAGAGAGCAAACAGTTTCACAGTAGGCAAGGTGACACAGTGGAGACAGGGCTGGAAGGAGAATCGGGCCCTAACTGGTCCATAAACCAGCTCAGTGATGGATAAATACATCTTCACCTTCTCTAGTACAGGCAGGTTGGCCCACAGAGAGATACAGACATTTTTTCTTTCATCCCTGAAATTTCCCTTTCTCTCAGTATCTTATGAGGAACTTAACAGAAAAGGCAAAGCTCTGCTGCGGGGAGATCCCACCCGCCATCACACTCTCTTTCCCAATTTCCTGTGCACCTTTCCTATCCTCTCTTCATTGAGACAGCCCCTCTGTGGAGCTGGGAGGCCCCATAGAAAGCATTTTGAAAACCCCTGAATTAGGTATTCTCTGTTTTAGGATTCCAGTTTTATATTTCAATTCTAGGAATCTATGACAAAAGTATGAAACTGTTAATTCTTGCAGTGTGAGTTAAGCCTTATGCTAAGTTTCACTTACACCCTTATTTTCAAAATCACTGCTCAACTGAGATTCTGATCGTAAACAGACTCAGGAATAACAGAAATACCGTGTTCATTAAAAAGGCTTAATCACTTCCCTAGCACATAATGGCTTCTGAGAATTAGTTTTATGCCACAGAGACAGCACTTCAATTTCTTTTTTGCTTTTGTTTTGACAAAAGGAGATGCCTAGAAAACAATTCCAGTTTTCATGGAAGAAGGAGTTTTGCTAACACCGGTGAAGGAGATTTTCCTGATGCCCGGATACTGGGTTTCCTCAGGTTCATTATTTGAGTTGGGGCTGTACATTAGCCTAGGACTGTGCCCAGGATCCCACTGGCATGCAAACCCTGACAGAATCACAGCTAAAGGCACTTCCAGCATTCAGTGGCTGATAGTTAATCTTGAAACATTTGTTTCAAATAGGCTTTTTAAAAAAGTTTTTATTTAATTATTCTTATTAACATACAATGTATTATTTGCCCCAGGGGTACAGGTTTGTGAATCATCAGGCTTACACAATTCACCGCACTCAGCATAGCACATACCCTCCCCAATATCCATAACCCAACCACCCTCTCCCTATACCCCTCCCCCCAGCAACCCTCAGTTTGTTTTGTGAGATTAAGAGTCTTTAAGTTTTTATTTAAATTCCACTCACTTAAGATCGTGTTATATTAGTTTCAGGTGTACAATATAGTGATTCAACTGTTCCCTATAACACCTGGTGCCCATCACAACTGCACCCTTTAATCCCCATCACCTATCTTACCCACTCCCCCACCCCATAACCATCAGTTAACTCTTAATCATAGTTAAGAGTCTGTTTCTTGGTTTGCCTCCCTTTTTCCCATTGGCTCACTTGTTTTGTTTCTTAAATTCCACGTGTTAGTGAAAGCATATGGTATTTGTCTTCTTCTGAGTATTTCACTTAGCATTATACTCTCTAGCTCCATCCATGTCATTGTAAATGGCAAGATTTCATTCTTTTTTATGGCTGAGTACTATTTCATTTTTATGGCTGAGTACTATTTCATATCACACACACACACACACACACACACACACACACACACACACACACACCCCCCCCCCCATCTTTTTTTCTTTTTCTTCAGATCTTGGGTTAGGGTTAGGGCCAGGGTGATGATATGTGCCTGGTATCCTGCAGTTCAAGATCCTGCAGAGGGTTAGTGTTAGGGTTTAGGGGTTGGGATTAGGGTTAGGGTTCAGGTATGTGTCTGATATCCTACAGTTCAGAGATCTTGCAGTAGAATTAACCCCCAGATTTATGCTAGGGTGAAAGTAGACATGGCAGCCATTTATCAAGTTGAGGCAAGCTGGGATGTGGGCTCCAAATATTCTTTGGTTTTTTAAGTTTTTATTTTAATTCCAGTTAGCTGACACACAGTGTTATATCAGTTTCAGGTGTACAATGTAGTAATTTAACACTTCAGTATGTCATAAATAGACTTTTATTTAAATTTGGGCTTCCAAGGTCAAAACTGGAGATGAGGAGAGTAATCATGAGAGGGTCCCCCCTGGCCCTGCCCCAGGAATATTATAATGAACAAGGCAGTTATGCTGCCTGCCTTTAGGAAGTTCACAGTGAACTAAGGGTGGCATCCATCTTAAAAGCAATTAGAGTGATGTGTATATACTTAGTGCCATGCTGGGGAATTATAACAAGTTACAGAAGGATAACATCACCCCAGTCTGTGGGGGTGGGGCATTGTAATGAAGGATTCTGGAGGACAGTGTCAAGTTTAGAATCACATAGTGAGTAGCAAGTAGCAGTTAGCTGGGCTAATATGTAAAACCTGGTGGTAACTGAAAAAATATATATAACTCACATATTCTTTGCTTTTCAGAGAAAAATATATATAATACACGTGAAATTTCAAAAATTGAAAATTCTACATGGTCACACATTTTCAAGGGAACAGTGTTATTAAAAAACATTTTTAAAGCCTCTTCTAAAATAAGTCCTATCAGAGATCCAGAAAAGACAGTCCCTGCCTCGGTGTGTTCACAGTATAGTGAGATGTCAGATAAATAGACAATGGCAACCAACATAAATGCAATGATAGCTAATTTGCACAAGGAACTGGGGGAACACACAGAAGAACTAATAAGCATAAATGAAAGTGAAATAAGCAAACACTAGACAGTAAGAATTACAGAATGAATAGAAGGAAAGAAGATAAATGGAGACCAAAAAAATAGAGTACTGAAAACACACGTGGTGGTTAAGCCTTTTCAATCGTGTTTTGACCATCTTACACTCTAAGGACTTACTTCTTTTACGAAAAGAAAGTCGGTATTGATTTGTGCTTATATCTTGGTTCTGTTAAATGTCATCTTGCATAACTAATTACCAGAAGTCACTGGA
This sequence comes from Taxidea taxus jeffersonii, assembly GCA_003697995.1. Classification (NCBI taxonomy): domain Eukaryota; kingdom Metazoa; phylum Chordata; class Mammalia; order Carnivora; family Mustelidae; genus Taxidea; species Taxidea taxus. The sequence continues at coordinate 17,155 of RCUC01131222.1, forward strand.
ATGGTTTAATATACAGTGGCTGAATTTCAAAGTCATCATTTTCAATGTTGGTTAATTATAAAAAGTTTTATTCTTCTGATTATTTAAGAACATCTTGGATATATTCTACATTTTCATGAGAAAGAGGAAGAAAACCCTATCTATTAGTTTATTTCTTCAAATAATCTAAAATATCTATTAATCCATATATTATTCTTCATATTATGAAGAGGTTAACTTTTTTTTATTTTTAAGATTTTATTTATTTATTTGACAAAGAGAGAGATCGCAAGCAGGCAGAGATGGGGGAAGCAAGCTCCCTGCTGAGCAGAGAGCCCGATTCAGGGCTCGATCCCAGGACCCTGAGATCATGACCCGAGCCAAAGGCAGATGCTCAACCCACTGAGCCACTCAGGCGCCCCTTCTACTGAGAATGTTTTAACCAGTGACAGTAATACCTGTGTACATCAATACAGAATGCTATATAAAAAATAATCCTAAAGATGACAATCCAAACCTTTTTGCTGTTTCAGCAATACAGAGTCACTTATAGCCTATGGAATTCCTTATCTTTAACAATGTACCTAATACATCATCATAATTCAATTTAAGTAAATCACACTATATATATTTGATAAAATGTCAAAAATTTTGTTGCTTCTCATCCTTACTTTCTTTTCTCTGCTACACAATAATAATGGTAACAGGTAACATTCATTGACCACTCAATGCTCCAGATACTGTGCTAAGCACTCTTCACATGTGTAATCTTTTTTTTTACTTGATTAACACATTCATTTACTTCAGAAAGTAGTGTCAAAAGTATCTGTGTGCCCAATATAAGGGGGCTCAGCAAACACAAAACCCCAATATTTACTTATACTGTCTCAATCACATGTGTAATCTAACTGAATTCTCACATATTTCCCTTAGATAATTTTGGGAACTTCTATGGTTCTTGAAGAGGTTAACTTTCAAATTCATTCATAAACTCATTAAATATTTCTCAAGAATCTTAGATTAGTAAAACTTCTGTGTTCTTAAAAGAAATCTTCAGACATCTGAATTCATCATCTTCAAATGTAACCTAATTGTTTTTAAATGATTTTTTAAAGTTATCTTTTAAAGAACAGAGAATAAGCCTGGAAAATATAAATTTTAGACATTAGAATTCCTATAATATGGTCTCTTCTCCTTCAAACTATTGTTTTTTTTTTTCCTTTCTACCACTTTACTTTTCTCAGAAATTTTTACAGTCTCTCAGGTGACACCCCCATCCTCTGGCTCATGTGCCTAAGAGCCTTTTTTGAAGCATAACAGAGAATGGGAACTAGACAACTTGTTTCTTTTTGTTGAAAAATAAAATATATTTTTTAGGAGAGAAGAGAAGATAACCAACCCTGCTTAGGGTGGGATTCCATATTAAAAACAGGGCACTAGGGCCAGCCCACATACTGAACTGTGAGATTACCCCACCCACTTCCCCTACTTGTCCCCCAGAGAACTGGCAGCCAGGTTAGTGCCTACTGGGTAGGGGACTAGAAGATTCTTCTTTGGGGAATACAACCAATCCAGAAGAGACCTAAAGACACTCATAGTTGTAAGCCCCCAGTACAACTCCAGGCTGATAACCCTAGAAAGAACCCATTACAGTTTGTAAGCCTCCACTGATCACCACACAGCTTTACTGCCCTACGGCTAAGTGGAAAAAGACAGGCACTGTCACTAAATTTTGAAAAGGGCTTCTAATATAACAGAGCCAAAACAAATAGGCAATTTCCTATAATAACTATCATTAACGTTCTCAGGTGTCTAAAGATACTTTGCCTGTGAAATAAAAAAAAGAAACTGAGAAGAACTCTTAGAAATTAATATAATTTAACTGTATATGTGAATTTAATTAAAATATAAAATTAAAAAATCATTAGAAGCACAGAATTGAGGCAGATCTCCCTAAAAGGAGGACAAAATTTTAAAAAGAGATGGAAAAATCAGAAGAAAGCTTAAAATCAGGATTAGTCCAGGGGGTCTTATGGTTAAATAATGAAAGTTCCAAAAAGAAAACACATTGAAGGGGAAGAAATTATTTTTAAATGTTAAAGAAAATTTCTCAGAACTGGTATATGTATGTTTCCAGATTGAAAGGGTCCTCTGAATGCCCAGTACATGGCTAAATGGGTCCACAAAGAGGACCACTAATATGAAATTTAACTGGGAACAAAGTTCCTAAAACCTTTCAGAAAGAAAAAAATAGGTTATATATAAATATCAAGAATTAGAAGATCACAGAACATGAAAATACCACAAACATATGACATTTCCTCAGAAAACAATGGAGCAATTTTCTTAAAGAATTTTCTTAAAGAAATTATTCCAAATTTCTTAAAGAAAATAATATATAACTCTATATTCAAATTATCAATGATGCATGAAGCATGAAGCATGAAGGTAGATTTTCAAACACACAAGGAAGGTTTCTGATCATTTTTCTTTCCCAGCTAATGGAAGGGGGATTCTACCAAAATGAAGGCATAAATCAAGAAAAGGGACAGGTACAGAATCTAAAAAGAGACCCAATGGAAGGAAAGATGTAAAAATGATTACAAAAGGTGATCTCAAGATTGTCATTGTGCGTCGCACATTGAGGGGTAACAGTAGCTGATACTACACATCATAACCAGGGTACATGTAGCATAGGAAGCCAGAGGAGCTATAGTCTCACCATGAGCCCCATGAGATCAAGTTACAGTTATCAACCACTATAGCCTGCTTTATAATGCACCCTTAATTGGCTTCCCCTTTAACCTACTTCCCTTGACATTTCTTGGAATCACTACCCAAATAAACCATTTGTGCTCAAATCCTTGCCTGACGGAGTCTTTCTGGGAGAACTCAAACTAAGACAACCACCAATCTAGAATGCAGCACCAAATATCTCAAAGATAATGAACATGTGACCTGTTTCAATATAATGGGAGAAAATTCACATGCATAGCAAAGTGTTTGGGAAAGAAGTAATGAATGGTACACAAAAAGTGAAGAAAATTAAAAACAGGGGCATCTGGGTGGCTCAGTCAGTAAAGTATCTGCCTTTAGCTCCGGTCATGACCTCAGGGTCCTGGGATCAAGCTCTATGGGGGCTCCCTGCTCAGTGGGGAGTCTGCTTATCCCTCTGCCTCTTCCTCCATTCGTGTTCCCTTTCTATCTCTGTCTCTGTCTCAAAATCTTTTTTAAAAAGAAAATGAAAAATAAAGCAATTATTAACTCCAGGAAAAACAAAAATACTGTAAAAGAAAGGAAATACAATCATACTATATGTATCAGCTCTGTACAAGTTTACAAGGGCACAAAATGTAAATACTGAACATTAATCTTACAAAATTATGCCATAAACATATATAATAAGGAAGGGAAAGGATGTGGGAGAATGAGAAAATAAGAGAAGAGCAAACAATTCTCATCTTCCAAACTGGGAATCAAATAGAGAACACTTAAAACTGGAAAACCAAGCAGGGAGCAACATAAGCATGATGTTTCAAGACCAGAAGAAAAACCAAAGAAAGAGCCAAAAGCATCTTGAAAGTGTTGTTTCTGGGAACTGGGGAAAGAATGCAACTCCAAGTGCACTGCTGGTTTTTTTTTTTTTTTTTTGCAAAAGGCTTTATAAAATTCTTTGATTTTTGTATAGTATGTACATGTATTATTTCCCTTGTGAAAAAAACCCTAAGTTTAAAATACCTCCCCCACTCTCTTTTCCCTCAGGAGACCTAATTTAGTGGCTGAACTGGAGAAGCAAGATTCATGGTATCTTGGCAATTGGGGACTGTTCTAACCTCATGGATCTTTCAACCAAAAAGTTTTATACCTTAACTAGTTTAAGGAGAACTGGCCAGAAAAAGAAAATATACAGATTAACAAGTTAAATGCCATCAGAAAACCATCAAAGAAAAGGGCTTGATGAGTCCACAGCCAGTTGATTTCTGGAATCAAATGTATCTAGTCAACTTCAACAGCAAGAAGTGAAATTAGATTAACCTTTCCAAAATAAAAGGGGGAAGGGGGGTCCCATTGTTTTGTGTTCCATAAAAAAGCAGTTTATTTTTTGGCCTAGTGTCATAACTATTGTGAAAACTCAGAAAATTCACAACTTCCACTTCTTGGTTTTTAAATTGTTTATTTCTTAATCCAAATGAACAAACAAGAAAGCCATTAGGTCTTTTGCCTCAGAGAAATCAGCATAGTGCATTAAAATAAATATTGGCTTTGGTTCAGACAAACATAGGTTAAAATCCAGGCTCAAAATCTTGCTGGTTAGTATATTCCTGAAAAATAATCATTCATAGGTTGTTTTCTGTATTCAGTGATAAACTGCTAAAAGAGTAACTAGCTTAGACATACAACAGGCACTGGAGATGGGGGAAAGGACTCCTTTATTCTGACCCTTTCCAAGTTCTCGTTTCTGAGTATGGGCACTGGAGTGCTTCACTGCCTGTTTGAGTGTTTGGGGAACTCCATTTCCCAGAATCCCTTTCCCACATGCTTTACAGTTAGAACTGGAACAATGTGAGGCTGTGGACGGCTTGGGAGGTGAAGGGGAAGTCATAACATTCTGGAAGCTGTCACTGTATAGAGGGGGTAACAAACTGATGCAGGGCTACAAATGCATTCCACCTTGCTCTCCCTCTTCCCTATTCTGTGTCCAGCTCTTCTTGAATACTGATTCTGCTCATCAACAGTGACCCTAGGCCCAACAAAGATGTTCTGTTGCAAATGCAGAGGCAGCGACCTTGAAGAGCCAACAACATTCTACTGACTTCTATAGCTTTTGCAGCTCTGCATTAGCAGCTGGACCTGCCTACCTTTCAGATTCCTTTCTAAGTTCATTCACCTGGGTCAGGGCTGGTCAATGACCTTTTTCTCTCATCCATTAACTCTACTTTTTGGACCTTTATTTACTCAGATCTTCCCATAACTGTACAAGCTCTCTTATGATTAATCTTTTATTCCATGATATCTACAATGACTTTACTTCCCTGACTGAACCCTGATTCATATAATGAATCTCATATCTCAACTCAAAAAAATCATGATTTACCCTGGACAGAACCCTGAAAATAAGTCAACAAAACTGGCTGCAAATATTTCAATTCTGCAAAACTGTGTTTTCAGAATCAGACATAAAAGAGAATAACTAGGTAGGAGTGAGTTGCTAACTGTGGAAAGAACACCAGGAAAGGGAACCAGTTTAACAAAGTAGGATTAAGACCAGGACTTTGGAGTCAGACTGAGTACAAATTCTGGTTCTATTTCATGTTGGGCAATTTTGGCCCTCAGATTCCTCATCTGTAAAATGGTACCTCCCCCAATACTGGTCTAGGTTGACATAAGGATTAAATGACATAACATATGTCACAATGCTGGCACAAGATAAACATTCAACAAATGTGGGCTATTTCGGAGTGCCACTTATGCCCTGAAGTTTGCTGTGTGATTGTGTTATGAATTACCTAACCTCTCTGAAACTCAGGTTCAACCATAAAAAGTTGGGACAAAAGCGGGAGGAGACATCTAGATATCCTATAAACTCTTTCAAGTTCCCGTACTTAAGGTGATTGTTATTAGATAGAAAGCTCTGAGCTCAGGGAAAGTACACCCTGGCCATCAGACATAAACTTGTGGCAGTTTCTTCAAGTTACTAGAACTGCTCCTCTTCTTGGAATGGCCTTCCCTCTCTCAGTCCACCTGCCCAACATAATACCAAGCATACTTTGCCCACTCCCACCGCTTTTTTTTACCAAGTCCTTCTCAATCACCCTTTACCTGTACTGCCTCCAAGCATAGGTGATCCCTCCCCTCATTTTATGTCTCCACCTTGCCCTGTATAAACACTGATCAGATCTCATGATACTTTCTCTCTTTGCTGCATGTGTGTTTTCTGATTACGTGTCGTACTGAATTCTAGCATACAGCCAACCATAGAGCATGTTCTTACTTATTAACTGTGGGCCAAATGTCTTTATTTAAAAGTTTTTATTTTTTTAATTCAATTCTTTTGCATATGTTATTTTTTCCAATCCTTAGGAAAGACCTCCCTATTCAAAGTCACCACAACCTCCTATTGTGCTCTGAAATGGAGCTAGAGCCTGCCGATAAGATCTAATGACATGCTAACTTTGTGATCTGATGGGATGATTTGGGGAGAGAGTCATGCTGATGGCAATCTGGCTGGCATTCCCCTTACACAGACTAGATTTTAAGATTTCTGAGGCTGCCAAGGCTTTTCATTTCTCTTGCCTCCGTTTCTTAACGTGCAGGAGGGTGGACTCCTGCTTCCCATTTACTGTCACTAAACCTGGCTCTTGGGTAGCAATCCATCCCTAAATTATGTCATGAAAAACTGGTTTTATGAAAATGACAAGAAATTGATCACACAACATCCCAATTGTGTGAGCCCAGAATATGGGGTCTCTTTTCCCCAACAAAAGAGGGTTCCTAAGCTAAACTGTAAACCCTATCTAAGGAAATACAAATTAATTTAGTTAAAGTCAATAAATAGTTTACACCAGAAACAATTATGTATTCTCTGATATGTGAAAATTCTGGATTTGCACTGCCTGATTGAATTAGTATTTATCAAAAATCTTTTAAGCTCTTCCATTATAATAAATAAGTCCCGGCAGTAATTTCTTTGACATTGGAAAAACCCTCTTCCCCCTTCATACTCTCCCTAATTGATCCCTGAACATAATAAGTACTTATTAAACACCTACTATGTGAAAGGAACTATGCTAGTGAGACTCTAAGAGAAGCAAGGTACAGCCAATGCCCTCAATGAGCTTCTTGTCTATTTGGAGAGTCAGAGGTCACTCCACTCACCTTGACATGAAGCAGACCCCATACTGTGGGTAAGGTCCTAATGTATTCACATCGCAGAGAAGAGCAGTGGATTCCATTTAAAATAGTAAGGCTAGGAAGGCTCATGAAACAGGTGACACCTGAGCTGGGCTTTTTCAAAAAGTAAGCTGTACAGGCAGAGTGGTGGGAAAGACTTTTCTAGACCCTGGAGACTATGGGCAAAGGTACATGAAAGTACCTGGTGTATCTGGAAACTTGAGAAAGGCTGTGGCTTAGGTGAAGAGGCCACAAAGTTGGAACCAGATGGTGAAGGCCTGAGTTTTATGCTAAGGAGCTTTGATATTATTTTGTAGACAATGATTCCTGCTCAAAGGTTTCTGATAGAGAGTTATTTCAGATATAGACCTTTAAAAGAGCTTCAATTCAGATTAAATCAGATTTTGGTTTGGGAAAAAAAAGATTCTTAACATCAATTAGGGAGAGTATGAAGGGGGAAGGGGGTTTTCCCAATGTCAAAGAAATTACTGCCTGACTATGCTTTCTTCTAGTTTTATGGTTTCAGGTCTCACATTTAGGTCTTTAATCCATTTTGAATTTATTTTTGTGTATGATGTAAGAAAGTGGTCCAATTTCATTCTTTTGCAATTGGCTGTCCCATTTTCCCAGCACCAATTGTTGAAGAGACCATCTTTCTCCCATTGAATATTCTTGCCTCCTTTGTCACAGATAAATTGAGCATACATTTATGGGTTTATTCCTGGGCTCTCTATTCTGTTCCATTGATCTCTATGTCTTAGAAAACATTTTAAAACCAGATTTGAAGACTCCACCTCTGTCTTACTGATTTAGAATATCTAGGAGGTCAGACCATAAAACATTTCCCTAAGGGTACTCTGGAGATGTGAACAAGCACACTTGGGCAATGGAGTCTACCTCTTGTTGGACTAGACAATCAATTTGCTGACTTTGTAGGCTTATGATTCTAGAATTTCCCTTTTCCAGTCTATACCTCTCCACTGTGTTACAGACTTATAGATCTATTATCTACTTAACATCATGAGGATTTTTACACATTTCAAATTTAACATGCTCAAGCTAAACTCTACAAGTATTCCCTGTATGAGTTAATCTAATTCCACCCATTCTTCCACTTGCTCAGGCCCAAAACCTTAGAGTCATCTTTGATGTCTCCCTCTCTCCCATGCCGCACATCTACTCTGCCAGTAAATTCTGTCAGCTCTGTATTCAAAACAGACCCAGAATCAGAGCACTTGTCATTCTGGTCAGAAGCCCTGTCATCTGTCACTTGGGTTATTAAAAAAGGCTCCTACTGGTCTTCCTGCTTTCACTCATAATCTATTCTATGAATCCCTTTCAGTGTAAATCAGATCAGGTCACTCTTCTCAAAACCCTCTCATGGGTTCCCGTGTCATTCAAAATAGGAGACACAGCCCTATATACTTGTACCACTGCCTGACACTGGATATTTACTCACTGTCAGTCTCCTTTCACTAGACTGGAGGCTCCATGAAGTCAGGGTCTTGTTCTGCTTCTTTTACTTATATGTGCCCATGGCTTAGAATACTAGAGTAAATGTGACACATAATTTAAAAAATATTGTCCTCTTCTATAGAATGGAGAAAATTAAAGCTACCTTGCTGGGTTGTTGTGAGGATTAGAAATTATGTTTTTAAAGTATCTGACACTGTGCTTGGCATTTGAGGAAATATTGAATAAAACTGGAGCTATCACTAACATGAAAAATTGTTTTTTGTATGGAAAGTAGGTTAACCAAGAGTTATATTGAACTAAACAAATACAGCATTCCCAGATTATCATGGACAAGATGAAAGTTTTCAGAGTTTGCGGATTTAGATATAAAACCTAATGTTGTCTCTAGTATGACACTAAGCACAGGGACAAGACAGCCCCATCTAGGTAAAAGGAACAGAGCTGGTAAGAGAGGAAAGAAAGGCACAAGAGGACATTCAGAAAATTCTACATTCTCACCTCCTTCCTCTCTGTCCCACTACCCCATGTCTTTGGATTAAATCTAAAGGACCTATAACATTGACTTAATAGAAGTTTCTAGTCTAGGTTTGCTTTGATGGTCAAAAGACTATAAATAAAATATTAAAGTCCTTTCTCCTTCCCTGTAAATAAAAATGACTGAGTTAACTCTCTTGCTCTGCTGTCCTGGAGACCTGATAAGGGTATAATACCACCTATAACCAGGTAATACGGCTTTTGGTAAATTTCACCGCTGACTGATACACCAGGAGGATTATGAATGAATGATCAGTGCCTGGTCAAGGTGGCAAGGTAGCAAGCCTTAGTACTAGGCTTCTCTAAGTACAGTGAATCTTGTAACTGGCCATATTCCTTACTGGGACCTGAGAAGTGACAAGTGATACTAGTGATATTGATTCCTATTCAGGACATGGAATCTCTAAGCCCCCTTTCCCCCTGTAACCTGTTGTCTTCTCATTCTCTAATACCCAAGCTGTCCCTTGGAAAGCCAGGAAATAACTGTTGGCTGCTGTATGGACTACCAATAGAACCCCTCTTGAAGAAAATGTATGGCATTTCCCTGCTTGCTTCCAGTCTGAATGTTCTTCCAAGTGAGCATTACGCCAAGGAAGGCTAATAGAGTCATGTGAGATAAATGGTCTATTTGAACCTATGAAGACTCCCAAAGTGAGTGTTGCAGAGACTTAGGAGCAATCTGCAATAAACAGTTAATTACTTTTTGTTTTAGTTTCCTAGGGCTGCTGTAACAAAGTATCATAAACTGGGCTGCTTGAAACAATAGAAATTCATTATGCAGGCCCCTTTCCTATACCTCGCCCTATGCATCCTTTCTGGATAGCCTGAGTCACAGCCTTTGTAATAAACCAGTAAACATTAAATAAGTATTTCTCTGAGCTCTGTGAGCCACTCTAGCAAATTACCAAACCAATGGTGGGGAAGGGAGGGTCAGAGCACCAGAGGCTCATAAATGGCATTGGTATCTAATGTGAGGGCAATCTTGTGGTACTGAGCCCTTAACCTGTGAGAACCGACACTACCTCCAGGAAGATGGTGTCAGCAGTGAACTACAAGACACCAAATGGAATTGGAAAATTGGTCAGCATGAGACAAACCCCAGTGTCTGGTGTCAAGAGCTCTGTGGGCAAAGTGCAGAGAGAAACAGTTTTCCATTTCTATGTCTAAAACAGGATGTAGCACACTCAGATGAGTGGGTGTTGAGGTTTTGACAGACATTTGTTGGAAAACCTTGAGATTCTTTTTCTAGAAAGCTTCTGTAAAATGTGAAGACGTATGGATCCCAAGCCTCTGAGGCCAAGACAAAAGTGGTATTTTCTAAGGAGGTTTGGTCCCAAAGACAGCCAATAGCAGAGGGATGGAGTGTTCTCTTTCCTCCAGGGAAAAAAGGGGGCGGGGGAGTCCTAATTTTTTTTTTTTAAGTTTCATTCACTGTAATTCAAAATCAAGGTCTATAGCAAATGGAATGTCTCTAGATCTAGAAATCAATAGTCTCTGTGGAACACAGAAATCTGGAATGAAGAGGCTAGCACAAATGTGAGCACAGGGTAGGAGGGGATGCAGGGGGACAGGGTGAAGAAAGTGGATGTTCCCTGAAGTGGGGGAGGACAGGGATGGGCGGTGAGTCTGCCCTATGCACTTCATCTTCCTCCCCACCCTCAACCATGACAGGAGTGTTTGGGGAGAGACCCTCGATAAATAAAAACAAAATTACAACCTGCTTTAAACTGCTGTGTTATGTTCTCGAAGTGGCTTCTTTCACTCTTTAACTGTGAAATTTCAAGGAAGAAAGCATAGTGACAGGGCATCTATCTGTCACCACAGGGAAGAAGAAAAGCCAAGCCCCCAGTTCTGGCTTGCGTTGATGAACACACATGACAATCAGAAGGGGCGGTCATGGTATTCCAAGTCACATCTTCATGTTCTAACCTAATGAATGTAGCATTCAGTAGGGGAGACCAAAGACATGGAATAAATTTTCCAGATTTAATGAGATGACTTAATTTCTTTCTACCTTTCTACCCACCTTATGGAAACCAAACCTAGTTGTCCAAAGGAACAGAGATCTGTTGAGGACAAACGCTTAATGATTCCTACTAGTATTCATAAGTGCCTGGCTTGAAAATTTAGAAAGAACCTGGATACATTTTTGAAAAAGTAAAGATCAGGGCCACAGTTCACCCCACAGCTAACATCTCTGAAGTATCTGCTGGGTGTAATTCACATGCATCATCTCTTCAGACCTCCTGACAACGTGAGGGCCAGATTTAGTTTCTCCATCTTGTATATAAGGAAAGTAAAGCACAGAGAAATGGTGCAACTTGCCCAAGGACACGTAGCAACAAGATGAGCCAAAACTGAATCTTAGCTCTGTCTCCAAAGCCCGCTCTTGTCCCAGAATGCCACTCTGGCTCTTATTGTTTTATTAACATCTTTGTTAAAATAGGTCAAATTAGGACTTGTCAGCTTGAGCTATATTTACTCTTGTTAGGTGATTAAAAATGCAGAGGTGAGGAAGTACGATAGACACTGTGATTTGGGAAGCAGGATGAGTACCACACCATCAGTCAGGGGATTGGAGATGGTTTTCCATCTATGTGACCTTGCGGAGCTACCTAACCCCCTCTGGACCTCTGCTTCCTCACTTCAACATAAGAGGACTGGCTTACCTGAATTCTGCAATCTTTCAAATGCAAGAACCTATATGTATACACTAGAACTCACTAGGATAAGTGGACTAGGTCATTTACAAATGAGGAGGTTTTAGCATATACAACCTAATGTTGATTTTCAAAATCAAAATCATCCTTTGCAAAACCACTGCTGAGTTCAAAACCAAAAGGTCTTACTTTAAAAACTCCAATGTAAAATTTGAGCTTTATTCCTTTTTTTACGCACTTTTTGTTTTTGTTTTTATTTCCACATGAAGGAACACTACCACCAGAATTTCCTAATGATCTGGTTTCTGTTTATGGTTCTTTACAAAAATAAGAATTTTTTAAAGATAAAATAGATATTTCAAGGAAAACAGGTGATTTATTTTCCCTTCTTGTAGAAATTATTACATTTCATTAGTAGTAATCGATTACTTAATTCAGCAAACACTATGAACAAGTAGGTTAAAATTTAGAGGATAAGAGGATATATAAATGTGTTCATACAGCCTCTTTTTTAAGAACTGCATTCTCCCGTGTGACAGAATCTATTTCCATTTCCTACTAATTAACGTGAGGACACATGCTATCAAAGAAATAACACAGGACAGGGTTCAAATTGCAGCTCTGCCATTCACCAGCTCTGCAGGGAAGAGAGGAGCTTACCACCCCCCAGACTCACCGATCCTGGTTATAAGTGGGGGATGACAATACTTAGTATTGTTGTGGTGGGAAAATCACAACAATTGTGACATATGTAATCAAAGCAGGTGCTAAATAAATGTGAGTTCTTTTCCCTCTTTTGGCTGGAGAAAACTGGCTGATAACCATTTCACTGAAATGGCCACCAAGAGCTAAAAGTCTGTTTACCTCTTCATTACCTATCAAGGCTCAATGATGCCTTTTGTCGTTGCAATAAATTAATTTTGAATTATTTTAAATAAGTCTGTAAAGCCTAGTACAGAGATTACAACTGAAATGTGAGCATAAATCCCCAAATCACACTAAATTAGATCTGGAGCTTAATATTTGCAACAAAATGTATGTAATAAATAACACTTTAACATATATTTAGCATATATTTCACATCGGCAACCCGTGATGAATGTGTCCTGGCCCAACTCTCCCAGGTGAAAGCTCAAGAGGATTTACAAATCTGAAATGAGCCCCTGATGCTCCCCATACTGTAAGCAACGCGCTCCCTGGCCTTGCACACTGACAATTAGTAAAGGACACAAAAGATACACATGATAACAAGGACGTAGGTAAATTTCCTCAAACCTATGCAGTTTCTCTTGAAGTTAAATATTCTATAAATATTCTTCTAGAGACTGAGGAAAGGGAAGAGGAAGATCTGCCCACTGACTTATACAAAATTGTAACTCTAGCACTGGGTTATGCTACTCTCAACCCAAATAATGGTAATTATGTAACACTTCTCTCCAAGGCACCAGAGCTCTCTTATGCCCTGCTGAGTGGGAGGCAGAGGAGAAATATTTTAAGACACTGAGCATGGTCCACAGCAACCCTAAGAATCCATAAGATGGGACAGTGAACATCTCCTACCTCCACAAGAGGCGTTGCTAGGTGCCAATACAGGACATATAGGGAGCCCTGGGAAAGCAGGTGATTACCCCACAGGAGCATAAAATGGCTCCCGCAGTTTGAAAAAAAATACACCACCCTCTGAGTACTAACACCATGAGCCTTTACTTCTTCCGGTTCAGGAAGCAGTCAGAGGGTGGACACTTGCCCTGTGTGGGGGGAGGGACCTGCAGTGGGACTTCTCCCTGGGGGCTGTATCTGTAGAGGCCTCATCCTACTGTGCATCTCACTGTGGAGAAGTTGCTAGGTAAACCCCTGAGATATCCTCAGCTAGGCAGACCCTGCTGGCTACGGGAGGGTGAGGGATGTTTCTTTAGTCCCTACAAAGTGTCAGGCAGTGTGCCCGTGCTTTTCACTGTCTCATGTTTCAAAGGTATCTCAGTCTTAGCAGAGTGGACCTGTCCTAACACTCCCTAAGGAATTCAGGAGACTGTCTTAAGCTGAAAAGATGCAGACAGGTTCTCATCTACTTTCTGCTCCTGTGGAAGGTATTCAGGGAGCCAACAGGGCAAATGGCCAGATGACCTGAGCTGATGGTGATATGCCTAAAACAGGAGCTCTAGTTGGGAACAAACAGCCATACTGTACTGGTTTTTCTTGCTGCATAAGAAAGTTCCACAAACTTAGTAGCTTCAAGCCACACCTTTATTATCTTACAGTCTCTGTAGGTTAGAAGTTCAGGCACAATTTACTGAGTCCTCTGTTCTTGGTCTCACAGGCTATATATAGTCAAGGTATCAGCCAGGCCATCTTGGTATCAGGAAGCTTATATAGGAAAACAATTTGCTTCCCAGTTCATGCAGGTTGTTGACAAAATTTCAGTTCCTTGTGGTAGTATCAATAAAGGCCTTAGCTTCCTACTGCCTCTCAGCTATGGACACCCTTATAGTCAAGAGGCTACCCTCAACTCCTGACGCTCAGCCCACTCCCTCGGCAGTCCTAACATGATCATTTCCTTCTTCCAGGCCAGTACGAGAATCTCTCTCACTCTGGTCTGCTCAGAAAGATTTACACAAAGCAATGTGATCATGGGGGAACATTCCATACACTTTTCCATACACTGTAACCTAATCAAGGCAACGTGAGTGCTGATCCCATTAACTTTGCCATATTCTTTGGTTAGAAGCAAGGCACAGAATCCACCTATGCTCAAAAGGAAGGGATTGGGCAAGGGCATGGATCATTAGAGGTCACTCTAGACTGAATTCATGACATACCCCAAGACTAAAGGTATCTCCACATTTTGTAGAATATGACAGTGAAAACAAAACGGACTATGGAGACAGTCATATCTGAGCACAAATTCTGGTTGTTTTGTGGATGACCTTGGAGAAATTACTTAATCTTTTCTGAAACTTCAGGTTTCAGAAATGTGAAAATGGGAAGAGTTATCTGTGTGTGTAAATATGGATGTTCTGTCAATAGCTCCAGACCAATGAGGTTAAACGTGAGATTATATACTGCCATACTTTTTCCAAAGCAACTGAGAAATTATTAATTGTACATGACACCAAGTAGATGTAACATAGACAGAGTAACAGCTCTGATCCTGGCATGTTCAAGTCTGCAGATCATGATTCTACCTGGGAGGTCAGCTACTCCTATAGATGGAGCTTAAACATGCTTAACATGATTTGATTCATTCATTCAGAAAATTAAACAGCTACTAAGCACCACTGTGCTAGGTACTAGGTATACAGAGGTGAGCAAAACAAATATAGTCTGGTCTCTGACAAGTTTATGACATAGTGGGAGGGATAAACAGCACTGATTTAATACTGAGGGCACTACTTTTATATTAGAGATAGTAAACAGGATAGGGTCCCTGTGGAGATTACATTCTAAATGGAAAATGCAGGTGATTAGCAGATGATTTTTAAAAAGATAAAATACAGAGGGGTGCCTGGATGGCTCCGTTGGTTAAGCAACTGCCTTTGTCTCAGGTCACAATCCTGAAGTCCCAGGATCAAGTCCCACATCAGGTTCCCTGCTCAGCAGGGAATCTGCTTCTCCCGCTTACCTCTCTCTCTTTCATTCTCTCTTTCAAATAAATAAATAAAATCTTTAAAAAAAAGATTTAAATTAAAAAAAAGATAAAATACAGAATAATTTCAAACGGTGATAGGAGAATAAAAGGGCTATAAGAGGAGTGAGAAGAAGCTACTTCAGATAGAGAGTCCAGGGAAGGACCTCACAGAGGAAGGTGCAGCCACAAGGGAGCCAGGAGAAGAGTCCCAGGCAGAGAAACTTCATGTGCAAAAAGCCTGAGGCGGGAACAAGCTGAGCACAGCTGAGGGTCAGAGGAAGTTGGTGAGAGTGGATGTAGAGCCGCAGAAGCTCAGCAGCAGGGCAAGAGCCCAATCACAGAGGGCCTCATAGCCAGTAAGTGTGCTCTCAGTTTGGAGAGAAGTCACCAGAGAATAGTAAGCAGAAGAATGATGACATATGAGTCACATCTTTAATGGAATGACCTGGCGGCTATGTGGAGAATGTAAAGCAGGGGAGTAGGAAGGGAGGAAGGCAGGATACTGAACAAATAAAAACAACATGTAAAAGTACATACTGTGAGAAATGCAAGAAAAGATAAGAACAGGGCTCTTTGACTGCAGTATATGAACAGCAATCCTGCACTTGGGCCACGTGCATTACAGTCATATCTTAACCAGTAAACATCCAATAAAAGTCTAAGCAGTGATAAATGCCATGAAAAAAATAATACAGAAAGTGTTTAAAGAGTGAGGAGCAATGATGTTTTAAACAAGATGGTCAGGGAAGCCACACAAATATGAGCAGAGACCTGAGGGAAGACGATGAGAAGATGTGGAAGCAGGTGATGCCGGCAGGGCTGGACCGTCCAGATGAGTGGGGCAGCTGTGTGTCTGAGGAACGGCGGGGAGACTGGCGATGCTGATGCCCAGGGAGCCAAGGGAGACGGGCAGGAATGTGGGAGATGACATCAGACTGTCGACCCCGTAACCCCAATAACAACTTTCAATATTATTCTAAACGGGAAGCAGTGGAGAGATCTGTGGAGGGGACTCACATGTGGACCTCACGAGAATGCAACAGTGGAGTGGAGCTGCTTAGAGGAGGCTCAGGGAATGGCTCTCAGGGGAGGTGATATTTAAGACAAAGCAGGAAGGATGAGTAACAGGATAGATGTCAAGTAAGGGGCAGGTGGGCATTCTAGGAGATGGGAACAGCCAAGTGCCAAGTCTGGCTGCAGGAGAGAGTGTGAAGCCGCAGAGAGACTACAAGGCCAGGAAGCCTGCAGGGGGTGCAAGGGAGGGGGGCGGTACAGAGAGCAGGGACCACCACATGCAGGGAGGGGATCAGTGACTCAAGGCTATTAGAGGGAGACTCCATTAGCTTATTTTTCTACATATATGCATATTTTAATTGTCTGATATCTGTTATGATTAAGTACATTTTAAATAAGGTCTGGCTTACCAGTCTTTAGAGACACAGAAATGAGGATCAGTAGTCTACCAGTGCCTGATGACTTAAAACCGGATCATTTAAGGGACCTCACATATACTAGGAAACTATTCATTTTCAGTACTTTTCTCAAAGATGCAGTGAAAACAGGAAAACCCTGCAGCCTGCTCATATATATAGTATACAGACGACACCACATACCATCCGCCTTATTTTCCTCTTTGATATGTTCATCCCTAAAAGACCTGATTCCTTTCAAGTGCAGCAACATTTTCCCCACAATTATTTTTGTTATTTGTCCTTCATGCATTTTCCCTTACTCTTCAGTGTCAGGATTTAGAAAAATAAAACCTCTGGCTACCAGACTCCAAACATATCCCCTATTCTTTAAGAGAAAAATAGATTCATTCGTGCATCCAATCAGAAGACCTACTGAAGGCAAACAATGAACCAGGCACAATGCTAAGAGCTCTGAAAAACAAGATGAATACAGCTGAGGACCTGCCCTCCAGGAAACACAGCAATTTCAGGATGTTGTGGAGCCAAGGATTTGAATACACAGATGCCAATTAATACATGTATTGATTTCAGTCCCATTGTCACCAAATATCCTTTAAGCAGTACATTTTCATCTCTGAAAGGAGCCTGTGGGAAAGAAGTATAGCAATTTTGATGTAGTATCTTTTTCAGGGACTAATGAGATATTTCAAAATTAATACAGCTTTTACTTCCACAGGCAACATTCCACAAATGAGATTTAAAATTATTATTAAAAAATTGTGAATAGACACAAAATGATCCCAATTTAATTCCCCAATCTGAGGCATGCTGGAGAAAGCTAACTCATGTGGGCATTCAAGGAAATGTACAGAACCAAACATTGACTATGCACAGTAATTTTTCATGTCCATACTGCATTTTATCTACACATCTTGGAAATTTGCATAGGTTTATGCAACTTCTCAGGGTCAGAACAACTTTTCCCTGCAAACTGAAAAAACCTTTTTCACAATCACTAAGCTAAGACTGGGAAGGAAACAGAGCCCAATCTGGCCATGTCTATCATTCTTTTTTTTTTTTTTTTAAGATATTTATTTATTCATTCGACAGATAGAGATCACAAGTAGGCAGAGAGGCAGGCAGAGAGAGAGGAGGAAGCAGGCTCCCCGCTGAGCAGAAAGCCCGATGTGGGGCTCGATCCCAGGACCCTGAGATCATGACCCGAGCCGAAGGCAGAGGCCCAACTCACTGAGCCACCCAGGCGCCCCCATGTCCATCATTCTATTTCAGGGGAAGATCTCTAGTACAAGGCCATGTAATAGATCTGCAGAAGATTAAAAAAAATTAAAGATATCCTAGTCTAAAATCAAGGAAGGATTCATTTCTCTACTGAAAACAGAACAAAACCAACCACCACCAATATACATAAACCAAGGAGCTAAACATCACACATATATCAAAATATAATAGATAGCTTGAGAACTCTAGTGATGCTGTATGAACAGAAACCCTCTGTATTTCACAAGAACTTCCTACTCTTTCACGCCTTCTGGAAATTACTGGATCTTATCTTAAAACTATCCCAATTCTTTCTTACCATCCCTTGAAAATTTAAGTTTGATGGCTAACAGCTTGCAGCTACCCTGACATGATGTGCCACCCAAGATGTCCATACTATGCTATTTGTTAAATACACTATGGTCAGACAAAATATCCCAGGATGTTCCAGTTACTTCGATGTCAGGCTTAAGAGGTCCTCCCTCCTTGGTTAAGGTGTTATACAGGGAAGTCACTGAAGCTCCAGAAAGGAGGGCTGAGGAAGGAAAAGCACACCAAACCTGAATGTCAATCGAAGAGAAACTACAAGTTACCTGGAGGGACATCCTGAAAGCATAACGCAATCCCTTACCTGGATTGGGTTGAAGGTATTCAATTGTTTTGGTCATTATTTCCATCACAGCCCTGCTGGTGACATCCACCTTCTGAAATGAGAAAAGAGATGTTCTAAGTGACAAGAACCATTAGCTGTAGCAGCCAAGTTGTGCTTGAGTAACAACCACGGGTGCTAAAACAGAGTGGGGGTGGGGGTGAGGGGGAGGGAGGAGCTGGAGAGGGTCCAGAAGGAAGAATTGCTTCACATTCAGCTAGGCTCCCTCAAGAGTGGAAACCCTAGTTACTGAAAGAGGAACCAGGAAATTCCTAAAATCTGTTTCAAAATATACTTTACTAACTTCAGGTAAAATAAGGGGGAGATAGTTTCCTCTTCCTCTATGTGGCCTGAGGTGGTCTCTGTAAGTGGTTCATTTTAACTTCACCCAACACCCCCCCCCATACACACACACAATCATGCAAATCAAAAGGTTCAAATCTCCATGTTCACTTTAAGAATACCCTGGAAACTCGGGCACCTAGGTGGTTCAGTGGGTTAAAGCCTCTGCCTTCAGCTCAGGTCATGATCCCAGGGTCCTAGGATTGAGCTCAGAGTCAGGCTCTCTGCTCAGCAGGGAGCCTGCTTCCCTTCCTCTCTCTCTCTCTCTGCCTGCCTCTCTGCTTGTGATCTCTGTCTGTCAAATAAATAAATAAAATCTTAAAAAATAATAATAAAAATAAATACCCTGGAAACAACCCAAGCCATAAAGGGTACACATACCCAAAAAGCCACCAAAATTATGTCACTATAGAATTAATATGTTACTAGAGATGGCAGATGTGCCCAGGCCAAAGAGTGGGGCTGGACATAGGTCCCATGCCCAATAAGATACTGAATTTTTGCTGTATGTGCTTAAAAATGCAGGGAATAACACTGAACTCAAGGTTCTTGATGTAGATTCTCTAGTCATTGAGCACGTCCATGTGAGCAAGACCCCTAAAGGTGAATCCCAGGTTTAAAGAGCTCATAGATTAAGCCCTACTTATGTATGCTCACTCTGCTGCCCTGAGATGATTCTTGCTGAAAAGAACTGTTTCCAAACCAGAAGAGGAGGCTGCATGTACACATGCATGCACACACACACACACACCTCAAGTAAAAACTAAAGGAATAAAAACATACAGCCCATGGATAAAATAAATGTAAGCATAAAATAGCATAAAATAAATGTAAGTAGAAGTTAAGAAGAAAAAGAACGTGGAGATCATGAATCATATTTTGCCCCAGAGACATTTATGGGTTCTCTGCAGTAAGCTAGGCATGGTGGCAGGTTTCGGGGACAGAAAAAAAGAAAAATGCAACATCAACTTTGTTTAAGGATGGAACATTTTAAGTTCTCGGAATATCCTAAGTATATAAAATTCTTAAGCAAACACTTCTAATCAATCCTTAAACTTTTGGTTAATTCCAAGTAGAAATCTCAATCTTCAAGTCCATCTCTGCAAAATTTTGAATGGTCAGCATTTGTGTTCAGCAGGCCAACATGCCCACTCTCTTCCGAGCCTTCCTCCCTAATGCAGAATTTGTAATAGTCCACTCTACATTCTCTAATAAAATCCCTTCCATATCCACATGTGTGGCCCACTCACTCACTCCACTTGACAGGTTATCTAACTAATAAAAACAAATACATTCTCCTACCCAAGGTATGTGATGGGATATATGATATAGATATGAGTAAAAGAAGTCATTGATGGTAGAATTTCAGCTCTCAAGTCCATGGGGACTTCATTGTTTTGTTTTAACTGGGGTTCAAGGGCTCCTCCCTCAATTCTAAGGGAAATTTTTCAGAAACGTACTGCACCTACATATAAAATCAGCCTTTTATGGATGGGGTAAGTGACTTTCATAATCAGAAACAAAACCAAATTCATCAGCATATTTTATCATTCAGTTTGGTTTTTCAATACTTAATAATTTCCTATTTCATGGCAGTCATATTTTTGTGTAAGGAGTTTATTCTTCCTGCAATTAACAGAGGAAATCACTTCCTGCAATTAACAGAGGAAACCACTTTTCTCGTGTGGTCATCATGGTGTAAAATTACCTTAAGGAGCACTCCTATCCAAGAGGTGCCACCCTACATAAGAACCCTGGACCAGGTCCTTCTGGTTGACCTGAGTTTGTGGGAGGCCTTAGATTTGAGCATGTACCAAGTCATGTTTAGTAGAGAAGTGAACGAGGGTTCCCTGGAGCTGTGCAGTACAGGGCTTGTGTGGCCACAAGCAGAGGTACTGGCAGTATTAGCAGAATACCAACCACACACTATGCATGCATGGAAGTCATGGAAGTGAATAAAATGTTGTGTGCACAACAAACATGCTCAAAGTCCACATTACATGCATGACAGGAGGGAAACGTAGGTCTCCTTAAGACTATAGGAAAGGGATGAAGGAAATGGAGGTCAAATGTGTATCCAACAGTCCTGTGTGGCTGTGATGGGAAGAAACCATCCCAAAGTTCAAGGTTTCTAAGAGAGTGAGCCAGAGGAGGAACTGAGCTGTCCACTGGCCCCGTGATATTCCAAAGTCATCTGCTACTAGGCTGTTAACTAATTTCTAACTTTCTCCCACCCCAGCCCTCAGTAATAATTACTCCCACCACCACCATAAAGTATTTTCTGTTTGTCAAAAGTCATTCTAACGGGCTTTAAATATCTGAACTCATTTAATCATCAGAAACTCTATAAAATACATACACAGAGGTTAAGCAACTCACTGATTCTGGCTCCAGTGTCCATGTTCTTAACTATTACCCTATAACTTCTTGAAAGCATAAGCTCCTCATAGAAAGACGGGCAAAAGGGACACCTCCCAAATGAAGACAAAGTCCAAGTTAGAGCTGCAAGGCTTTTTGTGACATCTCCCAAATAGGACTGGGGATCTGGCAGTGGCCAACAACACAGGACCAGGGCGAAAACACATGCCATCCCATCTTCTGGGTATTTTTTCTTAAAGCCCTCAAAACCTGTGGAAAGTTTATCCACAAGGACTATTCTACCCGGGTATTTTGGGCCTCCGCAAAAGGAAGACTCTCCTACACTGAGTTGTTTGACCACATGCTCTCAGTTACATGGACTTCTCTACAGAGGCTGGGTTCTAGAAGCATGTATTTGGAGTGGTCCACAGAGGGGTCAGCAGGCAAGAAATGAAAAATGGCTCTCATTTGGGGCATGGAAGAGGGGTCTCCTTTCTGGGCTCCTTAAATAGAGAGCTCAACTACTTGGGCTCTATTAATACAAGTCACTAGTTTGGCTAAAGCCAGTGGTCTCAGGGAAGGGCACAGAGACAATGAGGATGCCACTATTAGAGCATGAAGTCTGGTTCCCAGGTGGGATTCGATCTTCAAAGGGAAGGAGGAAAGCTATCCAGTGTCTCCTGTGGTTTGACCAAAATCTTCCAGGAAGTAGCCCATACCACCCTCAGATCTTTATAGACTTTGTGTCCAAAGAGGCAGACTACTTTGACACTTTTAGTTACCTAAGCTAGACATCACCATAAAACCAGCTCTAGTCAAACCTTTTTGATCTGAGTGTTAAATAAAATCCGCCTGAAATTCACTTCTGAAAACAGCTTCATCCAATATAATCATTTGCGTATTGTGTTATCAAGATGTACCTCAAACAGGGAACAGCTGATAGCAAATTCATCCACAGAGATCTTGCTCTTGATTTTATGGTGACAGATAGCACTTGATAAAGAACATAATAGAGACCACCCACTGTTACATCTAATCCAAAGCCTTCATGTTTTGAATGTGCAAGTTCGAACCTAGAGAAGCCGAATGAACTGTCTAGTGTCACACATCTACTATGGCTATGAGGGGGAAAAAGTAGTTCAAAGGCCGTGGATTAGAAGTGTTCTAAGAAAGACCACTGAAGGAACTAAGTCCAAGGGCCATCTGCAGGTGGGAGGCTGACCAGATTCTAACTTCTCTCCATCTCCGTCCTTGGTAATAACGTCTAGGAGTCTTTTTGCTAAACTACACTTGTATCAGTCATGGGCAGGCTGAGGGCTGTTACCCTGTGAATACCCTGAGTGTGCCTCATTAGGTACTTGCCAGGAAGCTATTTATATACTTAAACTGGCAATGTCCAAGCACATATTCTCTTATTAATAGGTCTGATATAATTAATATGAACAAAGATTTCCACTTAAATAATTTATCCTAACTTGCAAGAGTTCATTCCCATTTGAGAACAGCAGTTAGGCTCTGAACTTAGAACATACAGCTCATGATTTCCTCAATGCCCAAATTTTCCCATTACTTGAAAATAAATTTTGATGCATTGTAAATCACAATTCCCACTGCTGTGAGCTGCTGAGACGCCATTTCTATAACTAGCCTTGTCTGGAATTGTGTAGGGCACCACTGGCAAAGGCTGTTTAGAGGTGAAACTGTAAATATATACAAAAATAAGTATGTTTTCAGGATATAAAAATTCAATGTAAGTTTTTTTTTCTCCTTTCCTGAAGGTAAAAGCATAGACGTATCGTATCTCCTTCTGGTCTTTTTTTCAGTTTTCTCAATACCAGGATTTTAGCAACCGTGGTACTCTGGATACAGGAGGTTCTTCCTCCACTCCCCAGTCCTGTGATTTGAACTTTGCGCAGAGAGAAAAGTAGCTCTCTTAACCCTATCTACTCACTAAACCATTCTTCCTCAAGAATTGGGGCCATGGGGCCAAATCTGGGCCACTAGTTGCTTTTATATTTTAAAAATAGTTGGAAAAATTCAAATC
Source organism: Taxidea taxus jeffersonii (assembly GCA_003697995.1). NCBI lineage: Eukaryota > Metazoa > Chordata > Mammalia > Carnivora > Mustelidae > Taxidea > Taxidea taxus. Next base: position 40,403 of record RCUC01131222.1, read on the forward strand.
AAAACTCCTATTTCATTGCACATAGTAATTACAGGATATTCAAATTTCTGTGTCTTCTGACTGGAACACAGTGATGCTCCTTCCTTTCAGGTCATCAATAGTTGCTGTTCCTTGTCAGCAGGAGTGAGAAGTTACAGCAGAGGCTACAGAGGCCCTCTGACCCTCAAAGCCTGATATGCTTATGGAAAGAGTCTGCCAATCCCTTGCTAAGGCTTTACTTTTTTACCAATATGTGTCACACTGAACCTATGGATGCTGATCATTTCACCAGCTGCTTCAGCCTCTAGAGACAAGACACAAGAGAACCCAAAGGCACTGGATTGGCTAGAATGGAGCTTTTGTTCTGAGACATCTGAATATTATCTTTTCCATGAGTGGAAAGGTAGTCATAGCATCCTGAACCTAGGTGACAACACACATGAACTACACAGCATTCTTTGTGGGGCACCAAGAGGATTAAAGATAGGACTTTATACCAGCAATATACCTCATCATCCCAGATGCTGTCACACGGACACAGTAGCAGAGTTTAAGAAAAAACAGGTATCTGAAAATGGAGGACAGTTTTGGGCTTTGGTGGTGAATAATAAATAGATGAATTAAACATCCACTTGGACATGGGGTAACTCAGAGCGGTCTCACAAAAAGAAATGTTAACGTGTCCTATGAAATACTAAAATATTTTCAAATTCTTCATTTTTCCATAACTGAAGAAAATGAACCTATTAAAAATGTACACACATCCACTTAAAGTAATGAGAACCCTGAATGAGACACCTAATTAAACAAGTCACAGAGACATAGTGAAACAGCTGCCTGGGAAAGTTTGGCAGTAAGATATACACTGGCCCAATAAGGATGTTTTAATAGTTCCCTACTGACTTGGAAGAATTAATGTACCTGTTCCCAAATTGCTCTGTGTATAGCAGTTATCTGGTATTCAGAAAGCCTGATTAATAGTGTGTTGAAAAATAAAAATAAGGCATTAGGCTGAAATTTCCCCAGTGTATTTTTTTTGCTAATCTTCTTAGGCATTACCTTTAATGAATATTAGCGTGGAAGTGTATTGTAAACACAGCACTGAGAGGAAACTTGACTTCCCTGAATTTCAGGATCAGCAGAAATGTGTCTTTAAAGCTTATCTTCTCTGGGGCTCTCACTCACCTTACAAGTCTATGCCAGTGAGTGAGGGTCTTAGTACAGTCAATCCCACCTTCTGTTTCCCCACCTAATCCATGAAGGAATGTACGGGCATGCCAGATACCACTCAGGTAGGTGCACTCAGATAGGTGGTACTCTGAGCCTACTGGCTGGGACATTATACCTTTCTCCCTTATTTGAGATAAACCACCAGAATTCAGCGAAGTGGTATTATTTAAAATGTGATATTATTAGTAACAAATTACTTGCCACAAAACTCAAAAAAGACGATAAATGGTGTGTCTCACACCACTGTCACACTGTGGTTTTAGCCACTGTTTAAACATAGGCAGTGATAAGGAATTCAATTATAGCCATGCCTTTTTTTTAAGCAGCTCTGATAGTCAAAAGTTCTTTCTTACACTAAGCCTAACTCTCTGTCTCTAGAGTTTCTACTCATTAATTCTATTTTTACCACTTGGAGCTGGATAGAAAGATGTACCCAATGACTAATTAAATGTATGAAGATAATGACCATGGACATTCTCCTATCAGCCTTTTCCCTGCAGCCCACTCTGCAAATAACCCACTCTTCCTCACTCTCATATGGAATGGCATTCTTCCCATTCTTTCCCAACATCCTGCATGCATACCTTAAAATTTGAGGCTACCCTTCAGAAGAATTCCATTCTCACCAAAATGGTACATAGCCACATTTCCAACCCTAGGACCTCTTCTGGTTTCAACAAAAGGGATCTCCCAGGACACTTTTCAGGCTGCTAAAAGAGGCACTATACCCCACAGTTTGGACTTCTCTATTACCCACACATGCAGAGGGAAAAGAATATTGCAAGGTTTAGCTCAGATATCCTCTTCTCTGGAAAGCTTCCACCTATCTTTCTTCCATGAAATCAACCTGTCTTTTATGGAAATCCTCCACAGGACACCAAGCACCATGTCCTGTAAGCCACATGATTTATGTGCCCATTTCTTCCATCAAAACCAGAAACCCCTTTAAGGTAGGCCCTGTGACTTAATCATCTTCATATTCCTGGTACCCAGCACAACAATTCACACATGGAGGACACATTTACAGATATTCCACATGAGTGAATATGACCACAGACACATGCATATGGCCACACACACATACAGAACTGCAGGAACAGCTGGAAATTTGAGAAGGAATTAAAGATCCCTCAAATTCTAGAACTTCCTCTTGACAAAAAAATCTGTAGTTTCTCGATAAACAAATCTTATACAATCTCTACACCACAGTAAGAAATTTAGTCTGTACTTAACAAATCTTATAAGCAACAGATACCATTTAAAACTAACATAAACACTTCTATGCAAAGCACTTAAGAGGAGGAAAGAAATGGCTAGGGGCAGGGCTCCTACAGAGACAAGAGAACTGCAGGATTCTACCCCGTCAGCTCTGGGAGCTGTGAGGGCTAAGAGACACATGTGGGATTTTACTGCATCTCTGCAGGAGAAGCGTTGGGGTGGCTGATTAGAGAAACAACCTCAAGGAATACCCAATTCTCTCTCCCAGTAGTGCTGCTTGATGCAAACCTCTAATTTACTTCATTTTGTTGTCTAATTGCACCTCTAAGAACACAACTGAACAAAAAGGTCTCACTACACCAAATGCTTGATGATCAGAAAACTGACTGTGGATAGCTGATTCCTTTGTAGGCTTGGGAACACTGAGCTAAAATGTTTTTGTGAGTAATCAACAAATTAACACGACAGAAAAGATTTTGGATTCCAAATCCAAGACACAGTCTTTCCAATTACTACAAAAATCTTTACCTTTAATGCAAATTCAGCATGGGTAGAGTGTAAAATTTGCACAGAGGCACAGATAAGACAAAAAAGATGTGTATACTGAAATGAAATAAAAGAACATCCACACTGTTCTGAAACGTAGATCTCTCAATTTACTATGTATAAACCCAAATACAAAACCGTAGCTGTGTTCCTTAATCAGCAGGTTTTTTTTTAATTCCAAGAATATATTTTTTGAAACAAAAACTCCAGAAGCCAATTATTTTCTAGGAAATAGGAGAAATAAATCTTACCGTCAGAACCAGAGGAATACTTTTGGATCTTAACCTGAAGTAAAACATTTAAACGATCCTCTTTCAATTAGTTTGCAAGACTGTCATGGATTCAAAGCTTTAATTAGTTGCTCAATGATAAATTCTACTCGATTCTCTAAATGTTCTATTCTTTTTAGTTTCCTCTAAAAAAAAATGGAAAATTTGGGGCACCTGGGTGGCTCAGTCATTAAGCGTCTGCCTTTGGTTCAGGTCAGGATCCCAGGGTCTTGGGATCGAACCCTGCATTGGGCTCCCTGCTCAGTGGGAAGCCTACTTCTCCTTCTCCCACTCCCCCTGTTTGTGTCTCCTCTCTCGCTGTGTCTTTCTCTGTCAAATAAATAAATAAAATCTTTAAAAAAATGGAAAAATTGTCTTCACTTAGGGAGCTACCTACCTTATTATCTGTAGTCCTGGCAGATGTTGAAAGCTGAACTCAAATTCTGACTTCTTGTTCTAAATTCCTAAATGCCTGACTAATCTGTCATTAACATGGCAGTGGGGAGGCATGCTATAAATTCCCTCCTTAGGGAAGAGGGAGGATTCAAAGGCTAAGGGGATCAAGAAATAATGGGTGGAGACAGAGGTTGGTACAAATTAGCAGATCCACAAGCTGCTCCTTATGAGGTGTGAGGAATTCAAATATTACAGGGAGCGGAGGAGGCAAGTCACTCTAGGCAAGTAAGTCAGTGTCTGATCTCAGATGCTGCCGAAGATGAATGGGTAAAATACCATTTCCAGAACTATGAAGAGCAGAGGCTACTAGCTTTGGTTAAAGATCAGGTGGTACTTAGAACTGTCCAGAGATGAGAAATAAGGAGCAATGAAGACTTCAATAACCCCATAACCCCACTAGGGACAGATAGCTGTCAGGCATTAGGTGTAAGAAGGTGGCTTCCCAGACTTTTGGTTGGGACTCTTGTATTAAATCTCCTCTCTCATGGGACCTATGCTCTCAGTGAGGTCCACATCAAGAACTTAGCCTGGATGACCAATTAGTTAAAACCACACAGCCTCATTTCACAAGACCCTCATCCCTTGGTGACTCTTTTTTTTTTTTCCAGGAACTCAAATGTAACCTGTTCTTTCTTGCTGTTTCTTCTACCAGTCTCTAGTAACTCTTACTCACCCTCCACATCATCATTGGAATAGCAGGAAGGCTTTCCATAATCACCCTGTGTGAGTGCGCTTCCTCTGTTTCAAGCTTCTCCAGCACCGTATTTTGTTACAATATCCACACTGGTCAACATTTGCCCAAAGTTGCCTTCCCCTCTAGACTATGAACTTGAGGCAGTCAGAAACCTTGTTTATCAGTTCACTACTCTATCCTACATGCTTGGCTTATAGGAGGCACAAAACAAGAATTTGTTGAATTCATCAATGAACTCAAAAGAAAAAAAAAAAAACTGAAAAAGACAAGGCACAAAGTACCTAGGAATTTTCTTTGTTTGGCTCTTCACATAAACACCTGAACATTGCCCAATCATTCCCCAAGCCAGTCCCCAGACACTTGGGACACTATTCCCTGCCTTCCCTGATTTCCCTCCCATCTCACCCCCAATTCAAACACACCTTCATGTTATCCCTGTTTGGTAAAGTAATGATAAAATCCACCAGGAAATTATGTTATGATATTTCTCCTTTGCAGAGGCTTTGTTCTCAGGGTAGTTCAAAGGGAAGACTGGATACTTGGCATCTTCTATTTTAAAATAGACACTAAAAGGAGAGTATCTTTTAAAATAACAAAATGCATTTTCAGGTACCAGAGGAGAGCAGTTTCCCCTTCCCCCTCAGTATGTTAGACAACTACACATCCACATCAAAGGGAGCCCTGAGTGGTGAAACCTTACCCGCTCCATTTCTTTGAAGTCATCATCTAGCTTGGTTCCTTCAGCTCCTCCGACCTTCTCACTCACTTTCTAAAGAAAACAAAAAGGAGAATAATAAAGTTTCTTTTTAAAATTTGGTTAGAAGTTTCAAGCCCTTTCAGAAACATCATCTAATATAATCTCACAACCATTCTCTGACACAGGCGGGCTGTTCCGTTTTCATAGGATTAAACTGTGGCTCAGGTTTAAACATCTGCCAAAGACCAAGCACTCAGTAGGTATTGAAGCAAAAATTTAAACTTATTTCTTCTGTTTTCAATCCCAGTGGTCTTTTTTATGTGCATCATTATATAACTATCTAATCACTAACAGTTTCCTTTTGAAAGTTCTGAGGGACAACAGCATCATACAATTATTATTTCCCTCTGATAATGGATCTGAAGGTATGAAATTGCTAATTCTTCAATCTATTTCTCAATCGGCTATTGAACAGATAATCACAAGCATCCATCAAGCTGGTAAGAAAAAAACTGGCCCAGCTGATCCTCAGATAAAAGGACTTGATTAGCAATCTTATAAAGCATCCTGTAGCTGTCCATATCCTTATAAACATGAGATAAACCATATGGAAAGAAGTTGAGGGTATTTCTTTGCTACCCAATCAATTCCCATTATGATCCATTTTATATTCATTAATTCACATATGCAAATGATCATTTTCCACATGTAGAATTTATGTTCATTAAAATGTTAAATGTCCTATTCTATTCTGAAATAAAGATTTAAATTAAATCTAATAAAAATGTATGAATTGATCACAAAAAAATACCTTGGTTTCATCAAAGGCAGGGATATTAAATGCTAATAACATGAGATCTTCTCTTAAAATACGCTAATTATAAAGGTAGTTAGATGCTTTTCACTAAGATGTCACAGTATTAGATAAAGTTATCACACACACACATGATTTTTCATTTCCTTCAATAACCACTGGATTGAAGGACTCTGCAGGGAAGGCTACCACCAAGTCCAGACCTGCAGCAATGTCAGTTACAACATGGGTCATCCCAGTAAGTTTATTCTATCTCCTTCTAAAGGAGTCCTTGGAGACATGGCTATGTCTCCTGGCAATGGGAGCTCTGATATTCTCTTGCTGGGGGCTTTCATGTATTCCTTACCCTTTCTCACTCTCTCCACCCCTGCTTTCTGCCATAAGGAAACACTTCAAAGAAGACCACTACCGGAAAAACTGAGAGTATGAATTCTATCATCACTTTGGCCCTGTATACCAGATGCTACCCATCTCACCCCAGCAGCGGTAACAGGAGAAATGTGCTGTGATGAAAGACCACAGCAGAGACAGACTCCTCTACTCTTTGCCAGATGCAGAGTGGTTATGAAAATTAAATAGTATAGTATAAGAACCCACGCTTGAACCCACGAGATAGGCAGTAAATCCTAGTTCTCTTCTCTTACCAATAGAGTATATACCTGCTTATAGTATATTCTGGTTTCCCTATCAGTTCTCTTTTTTTAACTGTTGTGTCAAATCTTGAGAAGAATATAGCAATTTTCATTAATATAATAAAACCTCGGGTACATAAAGGTCAGTTATTGAAAGTATAACACTAATAAAACAATATTATCTTTCATTTGTACAGCTGACACATTTTCACTTGCAATTTATCATTTAGTATGGGTATCACAAGAACTATGTAGAGCACATATTATTCCCATGTTGCAGATGTGAAAACTGAGGGTTGCAGAAGTTAAACTGCCTGTCCAAGTTAGTGATATTTAGCTAGGATGAGGTGGAACGAAGACCTGGATGCAGTTTTTCCAAGTTAAACCCTAGGCTTCTTTGCAGCTCTAGCCTAGTTTAGGGGGGGAGCTGTCCATGGTTCTGGCCTTCTCTACCTGAAGTTCCATCAGAATCTCTTCTGCCTTAACACTTGATTCTTCTTCTTTTTTTTTTTTTTTTTAAGATTTTTCTTTTTTTTTTTTTAGAGAGAGAGAGAGAGAGAGAGCACAGACAGACAGAGAGGCAGGCAGAGGCAGAGGGAGAAGCAGGCTCCCTGCCGAGCAAGGAGCCCAATGTGGGACTCGATCCCAGGATGCTGGGATCATGACCTGAGCCGAAGGCAGCCGCTTAACCAACTGAGCCACCCATCAGCCCTCTCACTTAACCTGTGTCCTGAATGATGCTAGTTATCAACTATTTCAGCAGTCTGTACAGAATCAGGATTTGCCTGGCATCAATAACACCTACTCTAAAGCCTGCCTATAATATGGAACAGAAGTCAGCTTCTTTGCCTATTTCTTAAAGATCTTTACCAAACCAGAAATGAGGGTAGGAAATGCCCTAGAATTCAGTTTAGAATCTCCTAGTGCGATCCAAGCGCCAGTGATTTGACCTGCATATTTGGGATTAAGTTATAGAAAATCAGAAACAGAAGAGCCTTATAGGTTATTCATATCCTTCTGCTATCACCTAACAAATTTTTTTTAAAGATTTTATTTATTTATTTGTCAGAGAGAGAGGGCAGGAGCGAGCACAGGCAGACAGAGCGGCAGGCAGAGGCAGAGGGAGAAGCAGGCTCCCTGCTGAGCAAAGAGCCCGATGTGGGACTCGATCCGAGGACGCTGGGATCATGACCTGAGCCGAAGGCAGCCGCTTAACCAACTGAGCCACCCAGGCGTCCCGTCCCAAACAAATTTTTATGTGATTTTTACAGATTCAATCTCTTTCACTTTGCTCAGCTGATGACAGTTTTAGCTCATATTTCAGCCTCTTTTGTGTCTTATTATTCTTGAAATACATGGTTTTCATTTAAATTTGGACTGGGAAACTCTAGTGAGTCTTACAAAATCAAGAAATATTTACTACACAACTTCCAATCAACTGTCTCTCAGTTCTATCTGACTGTCTCCAATGTCAGGGAACCCACCATATCCCAACATCCCATTTTGGTAAAGAATAGACACTCCTATGATCTATGAAGGAGACATTTAATTTTTATTTACAAAATTATCACCAAAAAAATAGATGAGAAATGTTTCCATTTATAGTAATATTAGAGAATCCTGGTAACCTTGGGTTAACTATATTTTGATCATTTCTGGGGAATAAAATGTGGTCCTCGTCAAAAGCACAAAGCCTGTAACACACTTTCAATCCCAAATTGTTCAACTGGGAATGATTTTAATTTCCCCCTTTTTGCACTTAAAAACAAGATAACACCATAATAGCTGGCTCACTACATCAAACAGAATACCAAATGGAATCACAATGGCCATTAGTAATTTAGAACTAGCCTATAACTCACACCAAGGCCAACATATTAGTCTACTGGCTTTACATATTTGGTTTAAGTTATTTAGTGTGGGTGGGATGTGGGGCGTGGGTAAAAAAAAAAAGAGAAAGTTTGAGAGATAATAGGCTCTTTCTCTTTTCTACAAAACTTGACCTTTGAGCTGCTCTGAGAGAAACAGTTCACCAAACATATTAATGAGGCTAACAGTTAGATACTGGTACTGATCTGATTGGTTGGTTGATATAAAAAAATTCTTATCTAATTAGATTCTTGGGAAAAAAGCAATATTCAAAATGACATCTACATTGTTCTTGGGGCTATTACTTTTTCAGGTCATAAAGGATCTAAATATATCAAGACATTAAATTAAACAGTGGGCTACATAACACTGACTCATTCCTTAGGAGTACAGCAAATATTTTTTCCTCCTGATCTTTAAATGTCATTACTAAAACTTCTATCTTTTTATGAATAAGGGTCAAGGTGAGGAATATAGGCTCCCTGATTCTATCCAGCCAAAAATGAGTTTTGTTTTCCTTACTTAATACCGATTATTTAAGAATAGTTTTGCCCTACTATTTTCCAGTGAGATAGTTCCTCACTATGAAAATATTCATAGTATTGAATATTTTCAGATGTTGCTTAATATACTCTGGCTAATATGCTTGTCACTTGAGAAAATGATCAACTATATATTTTTTAATTGATCACCTATTTACATGAACATCAGCAAAAGGTATTTGGATGACATAAAACAGTACAAATAAGCCAATATACCCCCCTGTACCACCCAAAGTGGAAAAAAATCCAAAATATCAAAAAACAACTCTGTTCAAAACTCCGATTGTACCCACTTAACACAATGTTAAGAGCTTTTGCTTCTAATCTTATCTACTATTATACCCTACATATACTCTGTATTCCAATCAAACGAACATTTTCTCCTTCCTCTATCTTACTCTTCATTGTATTCCTCACAACAGGTACTTGGCTATGATTTGTGGAACTGAACTACAATGTCCTTTTGTAAATATTAATGTTAGGTTGATGAGAGAAAACACAAAGTGGGGCAAATAAGACTGATCACCTCACTGTAGGATGGTCTTTCAAAAGGAACAACTTTCCAAAAAAGAAAAAAAAATAAGACAATCAAATCACATTTTAAATTAAGTCTTATTTATTTATTTATTTGACAGAGAGAGAGAGAGATCACAAGTAGGCAGAGAGGCAGGCAGAGAGAGACGGGGCAGCAGGTCCCTGCTGAGCAGAGAGCCCGACGTGGGGCTCAATCCCAGGACCCTGGGATCATGACCTGAGCCAAAGGCAGAGGCTTTAACCCACTGAGCCATCCAGGCGCCCCTAAATTAAAAGTCTTAATTCTGAGTCTGCAGTAGTGTTGTCTCATGCTGTTTTTCTCCATACACCAAATAAGAAAAACGTCAAAGGGAACTAGTAACAAAAGACAGCTTAAATAAATGACCACTGTTCACAGCTCAGAGGATGCTGCACTGCTTTCCAAAAATGACTCATCCTCCCCCACATTAACTGGCATCTCTGGGAAAAAGACACTACCTCCTCTAGTTCCAGCTCTGATTTTTCCCTGCATTGCATTTCATTTACTTAACAGTGAAGACCAAACTACTATGTTTCAGACTGCCTTTACAGAGGTCTCCTTAAAAATTCCATCAGTGGGGACGCCTGGGTGGCTCAGTGGGTTAAACCGCTGCCTTTGGCTCAGGTCATGATCCCAGGGTCCTGGGATCGAGTCCCGCATGGGGCTCTCTGCTCGGCAGGGAGCCTGCTTCTCCCCTCCCCTCTCTGCCTGCTTCTCTGCCTACTTGTGTGATCTCTGTCTGTCAAATAAATAAATAAAATCTTTAAAAAAAAATTCCATCAGTGAAATTGAGTAGACTTGCTATGAAATTCATTCATGCAAAGTGATTTATCTCCTACTTCTGTTTTTGTTTAGCTCTATCTCTTATTATACATCATACAAAGCTAGGTTTCTTTACCATCCACCAAATATGCTGGTGTTTATTCCCACTATCTTATACTTGGACCTATTTCCTTTTTCTATTTTTTCAGTCCTCATTATCTAACATGCTTACCCAGATCTCACCTTCTAGATCATCCTGACTGATTCCCCCAGCTGGAAGTTATTAGACTTCATTTGAATTCTTAGTGCATCACCTGTTGGATTACCTGGAACTAGCCACTTCATGAATAAAATTGCTGAATTTGTTCCTCTGAATTTTAAGATGCTAAAGGCATATCTCATGCGTCTTTGTTTAAAAATGTCTAAGGCTGCAGTACCTAACAAAGTAGACATTCAATTATCAGTCAAAAAAATGATCTCAACAAATTATTCTAAGGCCAAAAGTCATACATAAATTAAAGGAAGACCCTTAACTATGTTAGCATTTGTTTTGTATCTCCTTTCCCAGAATTTAATCTTTCCTCTAAAGTATAATACTTTTTGCTCTATCAGTAACAGGCAAAAAATTAGGAAATTCAACAAATTAGGAAATTCAACAATCTATGATGTATATTTTATTTATAGCCAAGGTTAAAGAAATTTCTCTTTCATTATAACCATTCGACATTTACCCACCAAATTCTTTTTAGGACAATTATAATTAGTATTAATAATATATATTCTTCCCATTAATCTTGACTCTAAGTATATATGTATTTTAGTTTACATGCATATGCACATATGTGTGTATAAACACAGATAGGCAAACATGTTTATGTTTGTTTATACACACACACACACATATGACCCCACACGTGAGAGAAAGTAAATATAATGCATTTCCCAAGTGTTTTTATTTTTATTCTTTTATATTATTATTTTTTTAAAATATTTTATTTATTGGGCAGATAGATATCACAAGTATGCAGAGAGGCAGGCAGAGAGAGAGGATGAAGCAGACTCCCTGCCGAGCAGAAAGCCCGATGTGGGGCTCGATCCCAGGACCCTGAGATCATGACCTGAGCCAAAGGCAGAAGCTCAACCCACTGAGCCACCCAGGTGCTCCTCCCAAATGTTTTAAAAAAAAATCAAAAAATAATTCATGAAGTGCTGCACTGTATGTTTACTTGTATTAAAACAGAATTACTTTAACATTCCATACGCTGATCATACCTAGTTTGTTCAAAGCAGAAAGAAGAACGGTATTCATACACTATCTGCCCATCTGCAGATGGAACAGCACACAAAATTTAATATACGTAACATGAAATCTCATTGACAAGTGAGAGTCACATGAATTAAGATTTTAGAACAAATTCTAAATTGATTGAGTCAAAAGACATGAATTTGGCCCTGACAATGATACCCAACAGCTGTGTGAAAGAGAAGATGTGTAACTCTTAGTGCCTCAATTTCTTCACCTAAGAAATGAAAAACAAGAACTTCGAACACTAGATTTTTTAAAGAATTAAATCAGAATGTACATATAAGGAACACATTATAAACTATCAAAAATCATTATTAAAATAAGGGTTTCTTATGTCCTAACAAGTGGTCTTATGCACATGAAAGTCAGAATTTTAAGTTGGTTTCTTATATTTGGCCAAAAAAAATACTAAGTAATTTAAATGCATTAAAGAACAACATTACTTAATGCACAAGTTCTTCAAAAAGAAGTTATGATAACTACCTCTGTGAAAAACAGTACTGTTTTCCCAGTACTTGCAGAAAGGCATCACTTATGATAATAAATAAAAGAAGCCCATATTCTAATTCTCCATGGAAGTTCTTTAATCATTATTTATTAAGAAGGTACCAAAAATTTTAAATTCTAATAACTTGATGACATATCAAACATTCAGAAGGAAACAGGAGAGTCAAAATTACAGCAGTGCTTTCTTGGTATTTGGCTAAATACAAGTAGATCCTGTTTTTCCAGATGGTGGTATTCCCATGTTTGAAAGGCAGGGTGGATTCATTTCATGGAATACAAGTTTCACACCAGTTTTTCTCAGCTGTCATTAAGTTGGAATGCTTAAATGCCATGATGTTTTGAAAGTGGATTTCAAAAATATATATATTTATTTTTTCCCAACCAGAAACTTCCGTTTTCTTATAGGATAATTAAAGGCATTTTTATCTCCCTAAATTGGGCTAATTCTACTCCTTACTCTCAAGTAGAATTTGTATATTGAAGAGTGGAAAGTGGAAAGATTCCTTTTACATGATATAAAAACTTGTGACTCCCCTTTGCCCCAAGAATCCAATAGTAGGAAAACTGATTTTCTTTAAATATCTGGAGCTAAAAATTTTAAAATGTGCTTGAGCAGGCTAAGCACTTCACCCTTCTCCCAGCTTCCAATTTCTCCCTATCTTGTTTCTGGTCAAATACTACATAGAAAAAGCAGTAAATGATTTGCACCATGTTATAACTATTTCTGGTGTGATTCACTGGAGTTAAAAGGAATAACTTTCTAAGACCCATTTCCCCAAAGTGAGAATTTCCCATAGACTATGTAGCTGATTACTTATGTACCCAACTCAAAGGGAGTTGATATGGCTGATTATTGAAATATTATGCATAACTCCAGTCTCTCCCCAGAAAGACAGTTTATATTATCACCCATGGTTTCATTTGCAAATGGTCCTATTTTTATCTTCTAGAAAATTTTTAAAAAGTATGAAAAATGTACAGAATAAAAGACAACCAGCATTTCTTTATTTTTCAATTTTTCAAATCAGCTAGCACCTTCTCATATTAAAGATCACTTAGGAGGGAGGTTCATCAGAGGGAAAGAATACTTCCATAAAGTTTCCCATCTCTGACAATAGAAAAAAATTTATACATTTTCACAGTCCACTGCATAAGCCACTGAAATTGAACAAAATAAAAAAGGACAGTGTGTGCTAAAAATAGACTCTATACTTGGGGCCAGAATTATGTCATGTGGTATTTTAAAAATTCTACTTAAAGCTTAGCCATAAATTCTCTTGAGAGTAAAAGAGAACTCACAAAGAGAAATAAAAGGTACCAGTAATTTATCTGAGGTTTCAGTCCTGGTTAATGAATGACGTAGAACCTAATGTCTGATGACTCAGTTGATAAGGTAAGATGGAGTAGCCCTAGGCGTCCACTTGTTAAGTGAAACTGCTGAAAAGTCATTTTCTGTTTTGTGAAATGAAACCACAAACTCGCTGAGCCCCTGTTTCCTCATTCACAAAATGGGGCAGGCACAAGGAGTGCTCAGATAACCAGGAGGGTTCTAAGACCCCTTACAATTAAAAATCTGATGTCTTTGCTGTGATGGTTAATTTGATTGTCAATTTCACTAAACTATAGCGTGCAGTTTTTCAGTCAAACACTCATCTAGGTATTGCTGTGAGGTCATTCTATGGATGTGGTTAACACCCACAACCAGCTGACTTTAAGCAAAGGAGATTATCCTTGGTAATGTAGGTGAACCTCGTCCAATCAACTGAAAGCTCTTTAGAACAAAGCAGAGATTACCCTGAGAAAGAAAAAATTCTGTCTACATAACTCATTGGCTCTTTTTCTCTGGAGAACACTAAAAGACACAATTTCTACTAGCTAGAGTGCTACTTACAGTACACCAAATGTGGATAATAAATCAGGAAAAGGAAGAAAACAGAAAATACCATGCAAAGTGTTAGAAAAGAAAATGCTACAGAATCCACCCCACCCCACCCCAATCAGGGTTACTTCAATGCAAATCTCATTCTGACAAAAACAAAAATAAAAACAAATCATCTTTACATTAATTCATCAAATGAAATGAGTGCAACAGAACTCAATTTGAATGCCTACTATGTACCAGGGATTTTTGCTAGCACTGGAGCTTTCCTATGCAAATAAGACATGGCACATGCTCTGAAAACTTACAGTTTGGTAGGATATATGGATATATAAACAAATCATTTCATATAATGGGGTTAAATATACATATATGTATACACACACACACACACACACACACACACACATATATATATATATATATACACATATATATACACACACATATTTTTTTTTCTTTTAAAGTAGAATACCAGGGCACCTGGATGGCTCAGTCAGTTGAACATCTGACTCTTGGTTTTGGCTGAGGTTGTGATCTCATGGGTGGCAGACTTGAGCCCTGTATTGGGCTCTATACTCAGTGGGGAGTCTACTTGAGAGTCCCTCTGTCCCTCCCCCTGCTTGTGGTCTCTCACTCTCAAATAAATAAACCTTAAAGAAAAGAAAAGAAAAGAAAAAAGGAAGACAAACTACCATCTGAGTCTAGAATGGTCAGTTTGGCCTTAGCTGGCTAAGAAGACAAGGCTGAGGAAAACTTCCGACAGCTGATCCCTGAGCTGATTCTCAAATGGGTGTGAGACGGAAGAGTAGACATGGAAAACAGGCAGAAACTTTCTCCTGTAGAAGTTACCACATGACAAAAAGCCAACAAATACAAACACAGTATTTGTAGGAAAGTACAAATACTGCAGTGTCAGAGATATCAGAATATAAATCAAGAAATGACAAAAACTGAAGCCATGGGACAAAGAAGAGATCAAGTCGTAGTGGGGCTTCTAAGCCACACCAAAGACCTTGGTTTTGTTCTGAGTGTTGGTGAATTTATGTAGCTGTTCAAGCACCACTACAATCCTGTTTTAAATAGTCCTATCACCCCACGTGCCTTCAATCAATCCTCACAGCCACCCTTAGGCAACCACTGATCTGTTTTTCATCTCCATAACTTTACTTTTTTTTTTATAAATGTCATATAAATGGAATCATACAATAGGTAGTTTTAAATATCTGGCTTCTTTCACTTAGCACACCCATTTGAGTTGTTCAGATCCTTTTCACAGCTGAGTAGTACTCCACTACTTGGTTTTACCACAATTTCTTTATCCATTCCCCTGTTGTGGACATTTGAATTGCTTCCAGTTTGGGGTTATTATGAATAGTGCTGCCATTAATATTTGCATACATATCTCTGTGCAGATATTTTTTTTTCACTTCTTTTGAGTAGAAACCTAGGAGTGGAATCACTGCACTGGGTCTAGTGGTAAATGTATATTTAACTTTTTAAGAAACTGCCAAAATATTTTCCAAAGTGATTTACCATAAGACCTTAGCATTGATAGAAAGCCATTAGCAGCTTTTAAGCTGAGGAATGACACAGCTAAATTAATTTTGAAATTACTGGATTACAAAGTGAAGACTGACTTGGAAAAAAAGGTGATTGGAGACAAAGACACCAGTCAGAATACTACTACAATCCTACAATCATCCAGGTGGAAGATGAGGGCTTGAGCCAAGAACTCTTGGAGAAAGGATGGACTCAGTAAATATTTAGGATATAAAGAAAGCAAGACTTTATGCCTAGTTTGATATAAGAGAGAAGAAGAGAACTCTAGGAGGACTCCTAGGTCTCAGACTTCAGCAAACAGATGGATGAACACAAATGAATATAACTCAGGTATAGATTCACTGTGTTTGAAGTCCAAGTAAAATATGTCCAGCAGGCAACTGGATACTATGAGTCTGAGCCTTTAGGGAGAGGTCAGGGCAAGAGAGAAATATGTGGAATCAGCACTTTATATTTGATTTGTAAAACCAGCAAACCAGCAGATGAGATTACTCAGGTAGTACATGCACCAGCAAGCAGTTATAGGTCAAGTAGGAAACCCTGAGTATCACCAATAATTAAGGGCTAGCAGGTGGAGAAACCAACAAAAAGGACCATGAAAAAAAAAAGTCAGAAACTGGACGGAGAATCTGGAAAGAGAAAGATAAAAAAAACAACAACAAGGAATTAGTTTCTTAAATGAGTGTAGGCAAATCAGGAGGATGGAAGCATAAAGTGGGGTGGTGGTTAGAACAATCATGCCAAGAACCATTAGACTTTCAGAGTCTGATAGCTCTGCAACCCTGCAAACTGCTATTTATGTGATCTGGGTTTGTGCAATGGGCTCAAATATATATTTTTATATATAGCACTTGATAAGCAACAGGAAAACACTTGGCTTTTCTACAGGTTTACAGTTGCTCAAAGTTGTGCGTTAATTTGGGGACAGGCTCTAAACACTATTTAGGCATTCCAAACTAACACTAATGGTTTTCTTTTCTTTCAAGTTTCAGCCCAGTGCCTTCCAGCCACGTGGGAGATTTGCTCTTAAATGAGATGACTGCTTGCTGAGCTCTAATAAAAGTATGCCAAAAGTAAAACGGTAAGGCCACAGGCTAGAATATTCTCTTTTTAATTCTGCTGAAGCTTAGTAATGTGCTGATGGCAGCACCTCCTGGTGAGTAGCAGGTGGTGAGTTCAGGGACTCTCAGAAGCTGTTCTCTTATTTGTTCACATTGGACATGAGAGGAAGGGACAGAGGGATATTCAGAAGGGACAGACTATCAAGAGGACGCTGGGTACCTGGGGGGAAGGTGAAGCCAAATGGATACTAACAAGGGAGCCCAGTGTCTGTTTTGAAGGCTCTTGTCCTTATGGTCTGGGAGGCAGGAAAAAAAAGAATGAGTTAAAAATCTTAACTTTAGGGACGCCTGGGTGGCTCAGTTGGTTGAGCAGCTAGCTGCCTTCAGCTCAGGTCATGATTCCAGCGTCCTGGGATCGAGTCCCACATCGGGCTCCTTGCTCGTCAGGGAGCCTGCTTCTCCCTCTGCCTCTGCCTGCCACTCTGTCTGCCTGTGCTCACTCTCTCTCTCTCTAACAAAATAAATAAAATCTTTAAAAAAAAAAATCTTAACTTTATTGCAATGTCATTTATATGCTACAAAGTTTACTCATTTACAGTATACAATTTTTAAATTAAACTGGCAATTTTAAATGTATTTGTAGAGTTGTATGGTCACTATAATTATTTAACAGTTTGATTATACCAAAAAGAAACCTTGTACCCATTAGCATCACTCCCTGGGCTCCTCCGCCCATTTCATTCCATGTCCCATCTCTTGATAAGCATTACTCAAATTTCTGCCTCTGCAGATTTATCTATTTTGGACATTTTACCGAAATGAAATCATCTAATTATGTAGTCTTGTGTCTGGCCTCTTTCACTAAGCACAGTGTTTGCAAGGTTCTCCCACGTTGCAGCACATGTCAGTAGTTCGTTCCTTTTCACGGGTGAATACCATTCCACTGTACGGAGGCATAAGGTGACCTCACAGGGAGTCACGGAGATCACAGTGACTGACTAAGGGCTTTGTCCACTTCACCAATGCAAAGGATACATGCCACTGAGCTACGAGCACCACTGAGAGTACTTCCCTAAGAGCCACAAGGTGACATCAGATGGAATTTCATGGACATGGTGACAGCAAGGCAGAGGTTTCCAGAAGTCTACCTAGGACGAACTTGTGGTAGAAAGAAGAAACATGAACACATTCCAAAATACAGGCCAGTTAAAGGTTTGAAGGCCATTTCCATATATGGCATTGTTCTAGAGGAGGCTCTCTAAAAGCAAAATGGTATACCCATGGATGCTTGTTACTAAAGAGGAATTTATAATTTACATTTCTGAATGTAATGCTATACTGAGAATGCATTTTTCAGAAGTGACCTCTTCTTGGCAAATCAACTCTTTTTACCAAAGTTCTGTGTTGTATCAGTTCACAGAGTTAGCAAGAATGTAAGTAGGAGAAAATGAAAGGAAAATGAACAAATTCAGAAGCCTATATAGTTTGCTTTTTATGGCAAAATTAGGAATTCCAATTATGACTTTGTATGAGGGCTGGAGGGAAGGGGAAGAAGAGAATCACTACAGGAGGAAACCTGGAGTGCCGAAGGGAACCCACCATCTTATAGGTCCTTATGTGTTCTAGAAAACAGGGAAGGGCAGGGATGGGAACCTTGAGGATGTGGGGTCAA
Organism: Taxidea taxus jeffersonii; assembly: GCA_003697995.1. Taxonomy (NCBI): domain Eukaryota; kingdom Metazoa; phylum Chordata; class Mammalia; order Carnivora; family Mustelidae; genus Taxidea; species Taxidea taxus. The sequence continues at coordinate 58,652 of RCUC01131222.1, forward strand.
GATGAAGAGACATGCTAGGGTCAGACAGCCAGTCAGTACCAGGGACAGGACCGAAACCTAGGTCCCAATTCCCAGACCCAGTAGAACCTATTCCCCAGGAAAGAGCCCACTTGGGTTGGCTGTAATCAGTAGAAGGCTACAGCATCAGAGGACACTTTATTATGTAAAAATATTTTAAAACATCAAACTTGTTTTCAATAACTTTATATGGCTAAAAATGCTCACTAAAATTTTCTTGGTCACAAGAGTTTTTTAAATCAATTTTTAAAATCAATTCAGTTTTCCTGTCCTTCAATTATAAACCCAACTGTGCTCTCCCATGTGAAGATGTCCAAACCCCTGGGGGCTCCCACAGTCCCTGGGCCTCACTCTAGCCTCACTTGTTAGACTGCATTTTGTACCATTGTCATCTAGTTGAATGCTTCTCCAACTCTTCAGAGATCTGGAAGGCGTGATTTCAATCTTGTTCATCTCTATTTCACAGTGCCTAATGCATGCCTGGCACATAGCTGGTCTGCAATATAGGAGCAGAGAAGGCAGTGGAAAATTTGCGCACCAGCCTCTACACTCATCTTTTTACCTTTAACTTCCTTTTTTCCTTTAACTTCCTTTTTCTATTCAATTCTATTTGCTGATATTCCCGTGATTAACCACTGTCATTGCCTTGTCTTCTTCCCCCTCTGCCAGTGACAAAGCTTGAAAGCAAATGTAGATATAGAAAACAGGGTCATCAGCGTTAGCCCTGGACACATTCTCTAACAGTACTATCTTAAACAGGGTTTTTTTGGTTCGTTTTTATGTTGGCATGACTACTGATAAAAATCTAATGAAAAGAAGTTAGAGGAAGCAGAGTAAAAGCAAGAGCTGGCCTACTCACACCCACTTAAGACAGGGTGATGGGTTTTGAGGAGGACGTGTGGTGATGAGCACTGTGTTACATGCAATCAATGAATCACTGTACTCTACATCCAAAACTAATGATGTATTATACAGTGGCTAAATGAATATAATAATAATAATAATAATAATAATGAAGACAAATTATAAAGGCAAGAAAAAAAAACAACAGTAGAAATCAGAAAAAGGCAGCCTTTTTTTTAAAATTTTTTTAACTTTATTTAAGCTTTATTTAAACATATAATGTAACCCCACCACCCTCTCCCAATCCCTCTTCCCCCCACCCCCCTCAGTTTGTTTTATGACATTAAGAGTCTCTTTTGGTTTTTCTCCCTCCCGAAGAAAAGGCAGCCTTTTATGTGCTTGCTTTCCACCATGGCTGGCATAAGAGAATTTGGCTACTTTCTAACATCTGTCATTTATTCATTTGAAAAATATTTATTGGATGTCTTTTATGTGTCAGGCACTGAAGATGCAATGAGGGGATGTGCAAAGGCCCTGAGGAATATTGGGATAAGGTTTGCTCTTCCAAGAGGCCGGCACGAATAAAGGTTGGAGAAGGAAGGAGAAAGCATTCAAGATGAAGCTAGAGATGCCAGCCAGATCCACACCCTGCAGACCCTTTTGGAATAAATGAAGGTTTTCATCCTTAGAGCAATGGGGGCAAAACATGAGAGGATTTTGATTTTATAGCATCACACCTGATATACTTTACACAAAGTCACTCAGTCACATGAGAGCTTGGCATCACAAAGGATGCTACTCTAGGAAGAGGTCTGGTTCCTGCTGTAAGGGCTCTACAACATTTTGCTTTCATTTGCAGGACCACAGAATCGTGACTGTCACAAGTCCGGCATGCACAGGAGAACATACGGCTTCTCTCTGGAAGAAGTCCTGCATGCATCAAGTCCCAAATTTGCTAATGAAAACATCCTGTTCTCTAAGTAGGCTTAGAGAAAAAAAACACAGATATATGTTTGTTGCTGTTCTTTTGTTTGGGTTTTCATTCCCCTCCCTGCACAGCACATGAAAACCCACATCAGGACTTAATTTTCTGAAACCCAGAAGAAATGTTTCAGTGAATTATTTTATAGTTTCTTACAAACTGTATTGCTCTTGAGTGAATTACCATCTACTCTTACATAATATTTCCTAACTTAGAGTATGTTTCAGCCTGTCATTTAAAGCTTAGGAGAATATCTTTAGCAAAGCAGAAGCAGAAGGTCTTAGATTACCACACGACTGCTTGAGGAGAAAGTTATATTGTGAAATACAAAAAAAAGAAAGAAAAAGAGATGGAAAGAAGGTATCTTGCAATTTAATTGCTATGGTACATCTTCTCTACTAGTTAAATCCAGGCACCTCTCTTTTATTATTATAATGAATTAATTCCACTCAAATAGGTATGACAAACATGCCTAGATAGAAACTGGATTTTAAGGATCACAAGGAACAGGATCCCAAAGAAAAATTAAAAGTCAAAGAGGAAGATTAGTTTCACAGAGCAATTAAACACCTTATTTCAAACTCCAAAATGTAAACACCCAAATAAAAGGCACTTGGCCTTTAAAAAGCTAGCATTTTTTGCCCTATTTATTATGGACACTTTTAAATAAATAAAATGTAACAAATTTAATCTCCTTTTATGCTCTGTGCCCCCGAGATATCGCTGTCCTTCCCAGTGACAGTTTTGTTCTTCTATGGCCCAAGCATCTGTCTTCATTTGGAGATCTCCAAAGCAGCAACTGGGACACAGATTAAGGGGCAGTGGTCCCACCAAGCAGAGATGGGGAGTGGGAAGGGGCAGAGAAAGGCAAGGCCAAAGGTATATTTTGAGCAGGAGCTTAGCAATGTGGCTGGATCATGTAGTACCTCTGTGAGGGACCATGCAGAATATCTCTCAGTATTGCCCCCTGGAGGAACAGGAAGGAAGCTCAGGCAATCCTATGACTCAACTTCCCACTGGTTGAAGGCTGCCTGCAGGTGCTTTAACAGATACATCAGGCAACACACAGAAAAAGCTGAAAATTCGAAGACTGAGAAGAAAGTCCTAGGGCACAAAGGCTGGAGGTGGGATACTGGACATGTGCACCTAGGCTAGGCTGAGGCAATGTGACTCTCTTCTCACAGAGCATAAGTTTTAGGAAAGTGGAAAATAAAATAGCACTTGAAAGTCATTGCTACAGACTGTCTCCCCCCACCAAAAAATTCATGTTGGAATCCTAACCTCACTATGTGGTCAGTATTAGAGGGTGGGGCCAGTATTAGAGGTGATTAGATCATGAGGACAGAGCCCTCATGAACTGGGTTGGTACCCTTTTAAAAGAAACACCCAAGAGCTCCTTTACCCCTTCTACCACACAGGGGCACAGTAAGAACATGAGTTCTATAAACTAGAAAGAAAATCCTCACTAGACACCAAATCTTGGGCTTCCAGCCTCCAGAACTGTAGGAAATAAATTTGGCTGTGTATAAACCCACCAGTCTATGGCATTTTGTTATAGCCACTCAGTTGCTAAGAAAATCAGATATATTCTATGACATATTCTTTAATTAAAATATTCTTCTTTTATATGGCAAATTTTCTTTAAGAATTCAAAGCTTCCCTTGGAGGTCGGAACTGCAATGGAGAAAAGTCATAATCAGATTGGCCTCCCTCCCTCCCTTTTTTGTATTTACAACACTTTGAAAATATAAAAATCATTCTTGGCTTGTGGGTTGTTCAAACATGGGCCATGGGTCAGATCTGGCTCACAAGCCACAGTTTGCTGACATGTGTAGTGTAGTATCCATTAACAATATAAAGACATATTTTCTTTTTTTTGCCATTTATAAATGGTATCTTACTGTCCATATCCTTCCAAATTTCCTTATACATGAAACTTATACAATATGCTGTATGTAAACCATTTGCTTTAACTGCTGTATTATGTTCTACTGCAAGAATATATAAAAAATTTGTTTACACATTCCCTTAGAGATGTGTATTTGGCTTGTTTTACTTTTTTCAATATTACAGACAATGCAGCATTAAGCCTCCCTCTGTGAGTGCCTCCTGTTACACCAGCAAGAGTTTTAAGATAAGTGCCTGGAAGTAAAATTACTGTGTCATAAAGTATGTGAGTATGTGAATCTTCAACTTTGGTTCTCTCCAAAGCAGTTGTATCAATTTACAGCCCCACCTGCAATGTAGCGAAATTCCCATTTCTCCACATCTTCCTCAATACTGTTTGACA
>RCUC01131223.1:0-21242 GCA_003697995.1 Taxidea taxus jeffersonii
GGCCAACTCTGGTTCCAGAAAAGCTACAGACCCTAGAGCAGATCCCATTGCCTAAGACCCCTGTATGTAGGGACTGCTCCCAACACACCATTTTCCAAATTGAGCTGCACATATCTTCCCTTAAAATTGCATTCAGCTGTGTGGTGCTGACGTAAGGCTAGACATACAGATGAATGGAATAGAACTGAGAGTCCAGAAATAAACCTATGCATCCATGGTCAATTAATTTTTGACAAGGATGCCAATTCCATTCACTGGAGGTAGAACAGTCACTTCAACAAACGGTGGTAGGACTACCAGGTTTCAATAGGCAAAAAAATGATGTTGGACCCCTACCTCACACTATATACAAAAATTAACTTGAAAAGGAATGAAGACCCAGATGTCAAAGCTAAAATTATAAAACTCTTAAAAGAAAACATGTAGGTAAATCTTCACAACCTTGGATCTGGTTTCTTAGATGTGACACCAAAAGCACAAGCAACAAAAGAAAAAAAGTAAATTAGGCATCATCAAAATTAAAAAACTCATGCATCAAAAGACACCATCAAGAGGTGAAAAGACAGCCTCCATAATGAGAGAAAATATTTATAAGTCATATATCTGATGATCCCAGTATCCAGAATATATAAAAAACTTATTTTTATTTTAAAGAGGCTCCATGCCCAGTGCAGAGCCCAGCATGGGGCTTGAAATCACAGCCCTGAGATCAAGATCGGAGCTGAGATCAAGAGTCAGCCACTTAACTGACTAAGCCACCCAGACCCCCCCAGAATATATAAAGAATTCTTAAAACTCGACAATCAAAAGGCAAGCAATCCATTTTTAAAAATGGGTAAATGAGACTTGAATTCAACACTTTTCCAAAGAAGATATACAAATATTTAACAAGCACACAAAAATAGGCTCAACATCATTAGTCCTTAGGAAGATGCAAATCAAATACATGATGGGATATTATTTTATACCCACTATAATTTTTATTTTTTTAAAGATTTTATTTATTTATTTGACAGAGAGAGATCACAAGTAGGCAGAGAGGCAGGCAGAGAGAAAGAGAGAGAGGAGGAAGCTGACTCCCTGCCAAGCAGAGAGTCCGATTCGGGACTCTATCCCAGGACCCTGACATCATGACCTGAGCCAAAGGCAGAGGCTTAACCCACTGAGCCACCCAGGTGCCCCAACCCACTATAATTTTTAAAATGGAAAATAACAAGGGGCACCTGCTGGCTTAGTCAGCAGAGCATATGACTCTTGATCTTGGGGTCATGAGTTTGAGCCCCACACTGGGCATGGAGATTACTTTTAAAACAAACAAAAAGTTAGAAAAGTTTAAAAGGTTTAAAAATTTTAAATTTAACTTTTAAAAATTAAAAATTAAGTTTAAAAATTTAAAAAAAAGAAAATAACAAGTGTTGACAAGGATACAGAAAATTGACAGCCTCAAACAGTGCTGATAGGAAGGTAAGATGGTGTAGCCTCTGTAAAAACCAGCCTGGTGCTACCTCAAGAAGTTAGGATCCAGCAATTCCACCCCTAGCTACACACTCAAAAGAACTGGAAATGGATGTTCCAACAAAAACTTTTACCAAAATGTCCACAGTAGCACATTCCAAAGAGCCAAAGGGAGGGAACAACCCAAGTGTCCGTGAGCTGGCAAATGGATAAACCAAGATGCTTATCTATGCAATGGAATATTATTCAGCCATAAAAAAAGAATCACAAGGACAAACTGAAAATACCATGTGAAGTGAAAGAAGTCAGACACAAAGGCCACATATTGTATGATTCCATTTGTGTGAAATATCTAGGATAATCAAATCTAGAGAGACTAAAAGCAGATTCAGGCAGACAGAAAGAGGTTGCCAGGGACCGAGGAAAGAGAATGGGAAGTGACTGTTTGCTGGGTACGGGCTTACTTTTTGGAGTGACAAAAATGTTTGGGAACTAGATAGTGATGGTGGTTGCACACACTATGAAGGTACTAAATGTAAGTAATGGTAAATTTTATGCGATGTACACTGTGCCACAATTTTTTTAATGCATGTACCAGGCAACAGGGTATAGACTCACTTTTCCCTGCTCCTCCTTTCCAAATACAACTAAATATCCTGGAAATGATTCAACCGACAACCATAAAAAGACTCTGAAAGCTAGGAAGAAGGCAGTAGACTAGCTAGGAACCTCAAGACTGGACAGATGACCCTGGGTGCATTCCTTGGGGTTTTCTCTTCATCTCCCATATATCCCAGACTGGGCACCAGAGAGGCCCCCAGACACATATCTGCTAAGAGCATGTGTGTGCATACACACATACATAGGGAAAAAAAGGCCTGTTCCTTTTGGCCAAAGGACCAGGGTAGGGGAAGCCCAACAGAGACATGCCCCCAGGGGGGAGCTCTAACCCCCATTCTATATCTGGGGCAGCCACAGACCAATCTACCTGCAGGAGCAGTGTCAGCAGAGCCCTGCCTCTCGGGGCTTTCCACCCAGTGGCAAAGAATTTACCAGGTCCCACAGCTCCTGACCTGCCAGTGACAACAGGTGGCCAAGAGAAGCACCATCTTGCCCCTGCAGGCAATACCACTGGGAATGAACAAGAACCCCATCAGGGCCAGAAGAACAAAGCATACTAAGCCTCTTAAAACTACCATTGGAACTATAGTCCATAAAGGCAGGCCAGGACCTACACTCTAAATAAACCTTAACTGGTTGATTGCCGGCTAAAATAGATTTAAGTAGGATCAAAAGTCTCTTAACATAATGTCCAAGATATCAAGGACACAATAAAAAATTACCCACCAGGGGCGCCTGGGTGGCTCAGCTGGTTAAAGCCTCTGCCTTCGGCTCAGGTCATGATCCCAGGGTCCTGGGATCAAGTCCCACATCGGGCTCTCTGCTCCAAGGGGAGCCTGATTCCTCCTCTCTCTCTCTACCTGCCTCTCTGCCTACTTGTGATCTCTGTCTGTCAAATAAATAAATGAAATCTTTTTAAAAAATTACCCACCATACCAAAAACTAGGAAAAATTTCATCTTGAGAAAAAATACCTAATGCCAACACTGAGATGAATCAGATGTTGGAGTTTGCAAGAACGATTTTAAAAGCTGTCATTATAAAAATGCTTCACTAGGCAACTACCAATCCTCCTGAAACAAATGAAAGACTAGAAAATCTCAGCAAAGAAATAGAAGTTATGAAAAATACAATAATTGAAATTAAAATAGAAGTTATTTTAAAGACACAACTGAAAAAATTTTAAATTGCTAGGTGATCTCAATAATAGAGTGGAGGGGGCAGAGGGCAGAATCAGTGAAATTAAAGACAGAGCAATAAAATTTACTTAATCTGAACAATAGAGAAAATGGACTAAAAAAATATGAATAGAACCTCAGGAACCTGTGGCACAAAACAAAATATGTAACACTCTTAGCGTTCCAGAGGAAAAGAGAGTACTGAAAACATTCAAAGAAGTCATAGCAGAGGGGCGCCTGGGTGACTCAGTTAAGCACCTGCCTTTGGCTTAGGTCATGATCCTAGGGTCCCAGGATCGAGCCCCGCATCAGGATCCCTGGTCAGTGGGGAGTCTGCTTCTCTCTCTCTCTCTTTCTTCCTCTCCCCCTGCTTGTGTGCTCGCTCTCTCTCTCAAATAAATAAATAAAATCTTTAAAAAAAAGTAATAGCTGAAGATGTCCCAAATTCAGTGAAAGACATAAACATACAGATCTAGGGAGCTGAGAAAATCGCAAACAGGTTAAACCCAAAGAAATCCATGCCAAAATGCATCAGGATTAAACTTCCAAAAACTAAAAACAATGAAAAAAATCTTAAAAGCAGCCAGAGAGCATTACATATCAGAGAACACCAATTCTAATGAGAGAGGATTTCTCATCTAAAACCAGAGAGGCCAGAGAGAAGTTGCACACAGCTTCCAGTGCTGAAACAAAAAACCTGTCAACCACGAATTCTAGATCAGGCAAAACTGTCTCTCAGGAATGAAGGGGAAATAAAGATATTCTCAGACAAAAGAAAAATGCATGCCAACCCAACCATGCCATTCCCCTGTAAAACCCCTCTGCGACTCCTCATGGGTTTTCAGATGATGGGGTGTAGGTAAAGCTTATATTTTTTACAAGACAGATTTCTGGGCCTCCACTTGGCACCTCTGAAGGGACTGAAGAATCCGACTTTTATCAAGCTCTCCCCCTTTTGCCCTTCCCCAAAGTGATCGGCACATTGCTGGTGGGTAGGCTGCTGGTGGAGATACCCCCATCTACAGTGTGATTACTGTGTTTCTTTTACCAAGATCCTCAGCCCACAGGCCTGGCCCTCCCGCCTCTCTCTCCTGCTCCCTCCATTCCCTTCCCCAACCCCATATTTGAACCCCTCTCAACTTCTCCCAGTGCCTCAAATGTGTTGGCCTCCTTCTTGACTTGGGGCCTTTGTAAAATGCTTTTCTCTTCCTGTAAACTTCCCTAAGATTAGCCATCTAAACCTCCATCACTTCCCCTGGCTAACATCTAACACTTTAGATGCCACTTTAGGAGTCCCTTCCTCTAGGAAGTCTTCCTGAGACCCTCAAATGTAGGTGAAGTACCCTCTGCATGGGATCACTCTGTTCTAGAGGATCATTCTGTTCACTTGTATGTCTCCACTCTTAAAAAATGAGCTTGTCTATGTCTGGCTATCTTGTTACCCCTGTTTTCCCAGCACATGGCATAATGCCTAACACACAGGGGAGGTTCAGAAACATTCATGGAGTAAGGGAATGGATGGATGGATGGATGGATGGATGGATGGATGGATAGATAGGTGGATGGATGGGTAGATAGGTGGATGGATGGGTGAATGGATGGGTGGATGGATGGATGGATGGGGGATGGATGGGGGATGGATGGGTGGGGGGGTGGATGTCTGACAACTCTTTAAGATAGGTATTATTATCCTCACTTACTGGCATGTTAATTCAGACTATTCAGGAATCTAAAGTAATGTTTGCAAAGCCCCAGAAAATGGCAGTCAGAACTCAAAACAGGTCCTCTCAACTGATAGCTTTTCCTACAACACCCTAGAGATTTCTGAGCTGTGATTCACTCAGTGAAGCCACATCTCCCTGTTTCTTACTCCCCATTCTCGTTGCCACTTAGGCTCTACCCTAGCGGAAAAGTCCAACGAAAACAACACAACTCTCCTGATGCCCAGTTAAAATGCACCAGTCCAGGGCTTTGGGGTCAGTTAGACTGGAATTTGAAACCTACTCAGTCTCTCACCAGTGGTGTGAGTGTGGGCAGGTGGCCTCACCATGCTGAGCATCAGTCTTAATACTCAATCCGTAAGATTAGCATAGGGAATAAAATGGGTAATGTACATATTGAGGATCACAACACCTAGCCCCCAACAGTCCCCCAGTAAATGCTCCTCCCATCCTCCCTCCCAGACCTCCCACCGGTAAGGACAGGGTGGAAGAACTTGAGATAAAGACCAAGACTGGCTTCCAGGGTCTCTGCCTTCTTGCCCCCCACCACCACGCCCAGTCTACAGCATTCCTTCCTGGGTCTTCTCACCTCCCCCAACTCCCACCCACTGTACTCTCAAAAGAAGCCTAAACTTTCTCCACGGGCCTTGAGCTGCTGCTGTAAAGTTCAATGTTACCTCTACCTGGGGCATCCACATGGTTACAGAAAATTCAGCTTTAAGCCAAAGGTATGAAGTTCTAACTGTGGAATTACAGCCCAGGAGGGGTGGGATCAAGGTGGTAAATGCTTGTGGAGGCTGTGGAGGCTGCCCCCACCCCTGGGACTTTCCCAGAGCCACCCCTCAGCTTACCTAGTCTCCCCCAGCCCAGGCTGGTGTTACGGTCTTTGTGAGGTCACCATGGCTCAGGAGTTCCCAGCCAATGAGGTCCCTCCTTTTGCCTATACCATAGCTAGAAGCGGGGAGTTATCCTTTCAGAGAAGAACCCTTCACCACTGCTGAGAAATGACCTTACTCAAACAAAGACCAGGTTCCTTCCCCAGCATTCAAGTCTCCCCATCAAAACCCCTCACCATAGGACCTTACATATTTGTTTACCCTGGGGTAACTGGTTCTGAGAAACGTTGTACGTTTAGGGTACAGCATATCTGAGAGGGAAGCCTCTGTGTAGCAGGCTGTGTGCAAAGGGCTTTGGAATCAGGCTGTCCCTGTGGAGGAAACAGAGACCCACAGAGGGAAAACCCTGGCCCAAGGTCATGAGTGTCCCTTATCTTTTCCTTACTCCACCCTGCCTCCTCGCCCCAGGCACAGATACAGTGAGGAACTGGGCGGGAATGAGGGCCCTGCGGGAAGACCCAGACCCCGAAACCTTGATTCCAGGAGAAGGCAATAAAGACTCTACTATGCTGAGTAAGATTACCGACGGCTACACTGACAAACGTCACTGGGCACCGTTTAAAAAGCTGTAGTGAAACTAACCACTAAGCTGTATTCCGGGTTACCCAGGTTGATCTGGAAATCCGCCTCACCCACCCTCCCAGGTCCCCACCCTAGGCGTCTCAGTGCTCTACGGTGAATTCCCTCCTGCCAAGTCAGGTCTCCCTTCTCTGCCCCCTCTGCTCTGCCTTCTGTGCCCCTGCCCTGCCTGCTTCTGGCTCTGCCCCCCACCCACCTCTCCACCTGCTGCCTCAGGGGCCCGGGCCATCTAGAGCTCCTACCTACTTGCTTCTTCCACGTGGCCCACCAAGCAGTATGAGCAAATTTTCTGTCTCCGAAAAATCCTCCTGGGGCAGGAATTCCTGTCTTGTCCCAGTAGCCCCATCCCCATCCTTCAGCTGCGGTGACAAGCCTCTCCCAAGAACCCCCTCTGACTCCCCCCCTTCTCTCCCCTGACCTCATGCACCCAATTAACGAAAAGTCTTTCCACTTTTGTCCTGTCCCTCCAACCCCACACCCTCTACTCTGGCTCAGGTCCTCATCCCTGGAAGCCCAGATTTTGGCCAGTCTTCTAAATACTGTCCACAGAGCCAGCTCTCCCCTGGGCTAGTAGCCACCGTGGAGCAGCAAGGGAGCCTCCCTGACAACTCATTCCCACACCTTCCATGTCTCCCACTGTCCACAGGGCACGTCCAAGTTCTTTGGTATGGTGCTGAGTCCCTCACAGTCTGTTCCTGCCTGCCCGATTCTGCTCCCTTTGGATTTTGTTAATTCATACTGGAACACCATATGCACACTGGAAACTGAATGTATCACGCCAATTCTGGTGAATTCTCACCGAGTGCACCACGTGACCAGCACTCAGACCTAGAAATGCGACATCACCCGGACCCCAGAGACCTATCACTATATCCCACCAAGGGTATCCACTCTCCCGACTTCTAATACCATCGTTTAGATTTGGCTGCTTCTGTACTTCATTAAGTGGAATTATACAGCCCACGCTCTTTTGTTTCTGGCTTCCTTGGTGAATACTGTTTGTGAGATTTCATATATTTTCTCATGTGGTAGCTGCTCCTTCCAAATGTTGGCCCCCCTCTGGTCTCTTCCTGCTTTTTATCTCTTTCCAGAATCTTCAGGTAGTTGTTTTTCGGTTTTCTTCTTAAGTTTTTTCTTTTCTTTTCTTTCCTTTTTTAGTTAAGTAAACTCTACACCCAATATGGAGCTTGAACTCATGACTCCAAAATCAAGAGTCATGTGCTCCACCGAGTGAGCCAGTGGGGCTCACTCGCACCAGAGTTTACAGCCATTATCTCTAGGAGGGTTGTTCGAAAGGAGCTGCTTTGCCATTGCTAGAAGTAGAATCTCGCCTTTTAAATTTTTTTTATTTTTCTTTTTTCTTACTTGCCTTAGGATTTCTGAATTTGCCCACCTTCTCTTACTCTGCTTTTCTCTCTTCTGCTTGGTGAAAGTTACATATTTCCTGTCTATTACCCTGGCCATTTGAACATGCATACTTATTGGCAAAGTCTAAAATGAAGTAATAGTGTCATCCACCCCCGGAAAGCCAGCCAATAAAAACCGAAAGGACCTTGCAAGAGCTGTAGTCAGCCACCTGCCAACTCTGATGCTATCACCCTTTATTTTAGCCCAGTTCTGCTTTCTAAACCTGCCAATCAGACCCCATCGCTTTATGTGATCCATGGTTGTTTAGATTTAACCAATACCTTGGTTAATATCTGACATTCTTTAAACTGAATCTCAGTCCCACCACCTGAGATCAATTTCCTTCTGCCTTAAGAGCAGCCTTCACTGAGACATCCGGGGGGCTCTGTCATAAAGTGTCTGACTCCTGATTGTGGCTCACGTTGTGATCTCAGGGTTGTGCAATCAAGCTCCACGTCTGGCTCTACGCTCAGCGAAGAGTTGGCTTGAGATTCTCTCCCTCTGCCCCTCCCCACACACCTTGCCCTCTCTAAAACAAATAAACTAATTTTTTAAAAAATAGCCTTGGGGCGCCTGGCTGGTTCAGTCAGTTAAGCATCTGCCTTCAGCTCAGGTCATGATCCCAGCGTCCTGGGATCAAGCCCCACATAAGGCTCCCTGCTCAGTGGGGGATCTGCTTCTTCCTCTGCCTGCCACCCCCCACTTGTGCACTCTCTCTCTCTCTCACTCTCTGACAAATAAAATCTTTTAAAAAAAGAATAGCTTTGGGGTGCCTGGGTAGCTCAGTTGCTGGGCATCTGCCTTCAGCTCGGGTCATGATCCCAGGTTCCTGGTATCCAGCCCTATACTGGGTTCCCTGCTTTACAGGAAGCCTGCTTCTCCCTCTCCCACTCCCTGTGCTTGTGGGAGACCTCTCTCGTGGTCTCTCTCTCTCTCTCTAATGGATAAAATCTTTTAAAAAAAAAGAAGAATAGCCTTTATCATTTCTTTAGTAAGAGTTTGTTAGTGGTGAGCTCTTCTAGTTTTTGTTGGGAAAAAAAAAACTTCATTTTATTCTCTTTCTTGTTTTTACTGTATGCAGAATTCTAGGGTGTGTATTATTTTACTTGAGTGCAGCAATGGTAGTATCAATATTCTACGGCCACCTGGCTCCATCAGTGCTTTGAGAAGTCACTTTGCCAGCTTCGGGGTGATCAACCTATTATTTCCAGCTGCTTCTGAGATCTTTAACTTGAGCTCTGCAGTCTTTCTGTGACATACGTAGTTATAGATTACTTTTATTTTATTTTTTCCTAGTTGGGATCCATGGTGATTCCTCAAGCTGGAGGTTGGTGCTCAGTCATTTGGAAGTTTTTCCACAAATGTAAGAAAATAATTGCCTTCCCTCTTTCTCGATTTCTCTCCTACTCTGACTACCCGCATGCCAGCCCTTCTCCCTGTCTTCACCTCTCCTACTTCCCATCTCTTGGCTTTCTGGAGAGATATTATATAATTCATTAATCGGCTGTGTCTATGCTATGTTAAGTCTTCCCATTAATTTTTTTTTATATTAGGGGCGCCTGAGTGGCTCAGTGGGTTAAGCCTCTGCCTTTGGCTCAGGTCATGATCTCAGGATCCTGGGATAGAGCCCCATATCGGGTTCTCTGCTCAGCAGGGAGCCTGCTCCCCCCACCTCTGCCTGCCTACCTGTGATCTCTCTCCCTCTCTCTCTGTCAAATAAATAAATAAATAAACAGATTTAAAAATAAATAAAAATAAATTTTTAATTTTAATTGTATTTTTCTGGAAGTTCTTTTTTGTTCCCTCTCAAATTCACTTGGTCATTCTACATAGTCTACTGCCGTTTGTTCATATTTTCAAGGTAGTTTTTATTTCTTTAAACATATTGCTTTATTCCGTGTCTGGTTGTTTTGACTTCTAAACACCTCCCGGGTCTGATTCTGCTGTTTGCCTTTCTGTCAGTTTTCACTCTTGGAGCCTTGTTTTCTTATGAGTTTTGGGGTTGCAGACTACTGAGCTGTTCATTTTCCTTGACCCTTTGCCTGGGAATTCTGTAATTCCTGGTTGAAGCTATGTTCCTCTTGAAAAGATTTGTTTTTGTTCCTGGTGGTCACCTTGCGGCACCCCCGACTACCTTAAACTAAATTCTACCATTTAGAGTTTTTGGACCACTTAGGGGGTATGAATGTGGACTAAGGACCAGTGTGGGGGACAACCTGTGGTTAATCATTTTCAGAGGAATTTATTTTTTTTAAGTAGGTTCCGCACCCAATGTGGGACTTGAACTCATGACCCCAAGACCAAGAGTAATGTGCTCTACCAACTGAGTCAGTCAGGCACCCCCAAGGGAATTTTTTTTTTAACTCACCAAGTGCCAATATCAAAACCAGCAAGTGGGTTTATTTCTCTTTAACCCTTACAAAGGGCACAGCATTTAGATTCCATTTTCATGAAGGTATATCCTACGAGAATCCCCACTTTGGAGGGGAGTCCTAGGCTTTGTCCCTTGTCACCTCAATCTGTACAAGCATCAGAGTGGAAGTTCAGGGTCACCAGGGTTTGGTAAAATTTCTCAGGACCAAAGTCAGCCTTGACAGTTGCTTACCCCTCAGACTACATGTCATCTTGTGGAATTTCCTATCCCATCAGCTGAGATCTTGCAAAGATTATTATATTTTATCCAGCATTTAAGTTGTTTTCCCTGGGAGGCTTATCCAATGTGTGTAGCTCATTACACTGCTGGAACTGTGCCCCTGTCTCCTCTCCTCCAATCCCCTCTTACACAACTTCTGCTGTAGCAACACAATGGTTTGTCCAGACTCACAGTAATGGTCCTGGCCTCTCTGCCTTTTTCTCATGATGGGCCCTCCACCTAGAATCTTCTTTCCCTCCCACTCTTTTGCCCAAAACTGGGTTCACCTCTTGGTGTTGAGCCAAAAGACACAGCCAAGCCCAAGGATAGGAAAAGGAAAGGTCTTACCTGCAACAAGAAATGGCGCATCCCAGGGAGCTTATAAGCCAAGGCTGCACGCATAGTCACCAAGGTGCGTGTGCAGTGGGGAATCAGCATGGACTTGGGGCCAAAGTCATGTCACGGTGACTGAGCCCAGGTCAGAATCTTGCGGCCTGTAAGGGTCAACATCACCAAGTCTCTCGCTCTCCAGTGGGTCTGCTATCTCAGTGTTCAGAGGGGCTGAGATCCTGCGGAGGTAAGTCAGAATGTGGGTCAGCTCCGTCTTCACTTCTGAATATGCTGGGGCTGTGTCCTGACCTTATGATGGCTGTTGGTTCTTACGTTCTTTCACAAGATGGCTGAGGGCCTACCATGACTTTTCTTATGTCAAGAAAGCTGTGTTTGTCTTTCTTTTCCTAGGGATCCCCTAACTCTTTGTGCTTACAGTTCCCCTCCCACTTCACCTGTCTAACTCCTACCCATCTGTTGAAAGTCAGTAGGCATCATCTCCAGGAAGTCCTCCATGATGCCCTCCCCACAGCTGAGTTAGGATGTTTCTCCTCTGCTCTTACAGCAGAGCTCAGAACACTTCTGACAGCATGCTGTAAATTTCTGCTCATTGGTTCATTTCCCTCATCATCTGAGAATGTTTTAAGGACAGAGATAATGTCTTTTCATCTTTGCTTACCTGGTACCCAAAGCCTGCCCCAGAACTGGTACCCAACATCAAGATGTATTTGGGGAAGAAATGAATCTTATTCTTACTCTGCGCCCCTCCTCCCCGGGCCTTATTCCCTGCCCCACGCTGTTACAGCAGCAACAGCAAACTAGCACACTCACTGTAAAGGCAAAACCAAGCAAAAATACTAATAATAAATGTGTACTGAAATGATTGAAAAGATCTTCAATAAAATGAAAACAAACTATAACTGGTTAGTGGAGCTCATTGTTCATTTTAAGATAATGATAATTTCCTTTCTCCACATTTCTGAATTTCCAATATCCTTCTTATACCACTTTTCTAAGGGGAAAAATAATCAGCTTTTATCTTCTCCCTAAGAGATCCTACCCACTCTTCAAGGTCCAGATCAAACACTGCCTCCCCCAGGAAGATTCCCATAGGTGAAGGTTTCCCACCCCATCCAGGTTGGGGCCAAGCTTTTCACCAGGGTGACCCAGGCCTCTTGGCTCCCTAGACCCATCTCCCCAAGCACCCCTATGCCACCTGGTGATCTAGTCACATGGCACGGCCTATGTCCCCCAGCAAGCCCTCTCCCACGCACCTTTGCTTGCTCCCGCAAGCGCCACTCCCTTGATCTGAAACATCTTTCCCTATTCCCCGCCCCCATGGTTCTCCAAGTGAACTCCGGCCATGCCTCTTCTGAACTTCTAGTCCCCCTAGGAGCTTGGGGCTCCTCCCCTGTGCTCCTAATCCCCTTGTGTCTCCCTGATCCACTATGCTCCCCTTAGGGGCCCTGCTGTGGGTGCCAGGTCTGACATCTTTATGGGCTTGGACTCCCCTCCTTCAACACCAGCCCTAGAATGGAGGCTCCACATAGGAGATGCTAAAGCCTCCTGACAGCCCCTAGGTGCTTCTTTCCTAGAGTATGTCATGGGGGCGGGGCTCCCCAGAGCCTAGCATAGGGCTGCATGCTGAGTAGGGCTCAGCAACAATTAGTTATCTGTCTCGTGAGAAGTGTCACAGGGGGTGGAGCCTTTTGAGGCCTGGTGTCCATTTCAGAGGCCCTCCACCTGCCAAAAGCCAGAGCTGGATAAGGTCCCTCTTCTCCAAGATGTAGCCTCTAGAACCCTCAGAACCAAGAGAGGCGGGCAAGCTCAGACCTCACGGGCATCTTTCTCAAGGATAGTGAGACCCTTCTTCTCTTTGCCTTTGGGCAGGAGATGATGCTCTCACCCTTGTCTTTGGTCCCAAGCCCCAGGTCTCTATATCCTAAGTCCTCCTGGGTAGCTCTGTAGGGATGACCCCCAACCCCAACTCCATGAGACCTGAACCAAACTTCCTCCCGACCTGCTCCCCATCCCCCAGATTCCCTCCCTCTGCCCATGTGGACATCATTCATCATTCTAGATATTCTTACAACACATACACACACACTCTTGAATCAGTCCACCAGTCACCCTGATAGATTTCTCTGTGAACATCAATAAACCAAAGTCCCTGTGTACATTACAGGTGATTCTTGGACTCATTTAAACTCCAGGGTTCCCCACCTGGGTGGCTCATTTGGTTGAGTGTCTGCCTTCAGCTCAGGTAATGATCTCAGGGTCCTGGGATTGAACCCCACATCAGGCTCCCTGCTCAGCGGGGAGTCTGCTTCTCCCTCTACCTGCCACTCCCCCTACTTGTGCTCTCTGTCCCCGCTCTCTCTCTGACAAATAAATAAATAAAATATTTTTTTAAAAGTAAGATAAAATTAACTCCAGGGTCCCTGAAGTAGAGATGGTCTCTAACTTACTTCCCACCCCAGAGCACCCAGGACACCCTCAGCACGAGCTAGTGACTCAGCCCCTTCCTTGTGGACTTGTTGTCCCAGGAGTGGCCTGTGTACCCTAGGCCAGCACGCCAAGTTTATCAGCTTCAATCTCAGGTAGATAATCTATCATCCACAATCTGGGATGGAAGGAAAATTCATAGCCTCTGGCAGATCTACTGTGTCCTTGTCACCAACACTTGCCTGACCTTGGTGACTTCCTGGGACAAGGCAACACAGGGAAAGAACGATCCAGCAGCACCTTGGGCACAGGAGAAGAACCGGGCTCAGGGAGGAGAAGACTCCTCGTCCAGGTCTCAGGAAGGCAAGGTCAAGCTGGGTCTAGGTCCCTGGTCTCCGAACTCCCAGGCAGGAGCAGAGACAAGCAGCAGATAGAAGCTTGGTCCAACATTTTCTGGCCTCTTGATGTGCTCAAAGGTCATTTTGGAGGTGGTAGAACTTCTTGCCTGATTTGTTAAGATCCTGGGAGGGTGTGGAACGAGGAGGAGGAGCCTCGGAAGCTATCTCTGCAGGAGACATTTCTGACTCTCGGGAGGTGGCGGGCCTTGGTGGAGAAGTAGATGCTGCATAGCGTTCCCACATCCCAGTGGGTCCCAGCTACAGGGAGCCTTGGGGACCTCTGAGCCGTGGGGACTTGGGAGGCATTCTGCAGAGAGACTCATCATGGCCTGCAAGAAGATGTGCTCGAACAGTCGGGCCAAGTGGGCCCTCCTGGGCAGTGTCAGCGTGGCTCTGGTGATCGCCATTGGATTGGTCCTGAGCTTTGTACTGCAGCCGCACAGCCCAACGGGTAAGAGCCCCTGTCATGCCATCTGGCTGGCTTCATCAACCATTCTGACTCCTCCTCTTCCACCCCACATCCCCGCTAAGACTCTCTCCCCATCAACTTTCCCCTCCCCCTCCACCAGGCTTGTTGCCTTCAGCCCAGACCTCCCTCCTGTGCCCCTGAATGGACCTTCCTTTTGGGGGGTCCTATAGGCATCTCAGACTCAGCAGAGGCCGAGTCTCAGCTCAATTTATCTTTCCCCCACACCCAGTACTCCATGGGCCCTCTCTGGGTGAAGGGCCTCTCCCTTCCCACAGAAACCTGGGGGTGGCCTTCATTCCCTCTCCTGCCTCATGTCTGTACCCTCAGGCCTGGTATCTTGAGGCTTCTGCCTCCCCACCCTCTGCCCTCCCTGCCCGCCAAGCTTCCAGGCCTCTGGTGTCCTTAACTCCTGCTGCAGCTTTCCTGCCCTCAGTCTCAGTCTGCAACCTACTCTCCCAGCCAGTGCTCGCTCTGCAGCCCGTGAGATCTTGCTAAACACAAACCCCCTTGTTGCCGTCAGCACAGAGCTAGCCCCTCTGCCAGCGTTCATGGGCATTTTCAGCCTGATCACAAGGCCCCTTTCCAGGCCTGCCCTCTCCTTGTCTCCACTCCCATCTGTACCCGGCCAGTAGCTATTCCTCCAGGTGACCACACTCGTCCTTCCTCCCAGCCTTCGCTAATACCGTTCTCTCTGTCCCCCTTTTCTTTCAGAGTTATACCCTTCCTCAAAGCCCCCTTAAATGTTCCCTCCTCTTCCTGTAAACTTCCTGACCACCCAGGCTGATTCGGTGGCTCCTTGGGCCCAGGAGCCTCTCTCTCTCTCTCATAGCACTGGTGTCTCTGGGGTCCCCATCCCTCTGCTAGATGGAGAGCTGGACATGCCCTGGGACCCCAGGGCGGGGGTCAGTGGGATGAACAGAGAGGAGTTTTGGGCAGAGGCAAGAATTGAGGCCAACAGCTCCCTTGGCTTCCATTCCAGACTGTGAGCCTGAGGCGGCCTGCCGCCCTGACGCGGACATGCTGGACTACCTGCAGAGCCTGGGCCAGATCAGCCAGCGGGATGGCCTGCTGGTCACCTGGTACCATGCTGCCAACAGCCGGGAGGAGATGGGAGCTGCCCTGAGAGGTAAGTCTGGCTGCCAGGGCTGGAACAAGCCAAGGGTAGGGGTGAAGGAGACAGGGGAGAGCAGAGGTGGGGATGAGACAGATTCCAAAGTCATCGTGTCCTGCCCTCTGCCCCAGCTACCTGCCAGCTCTCATAAGAGCTGTCATGACCTGCCAGCTGCCAAATGTCCCGGCTCAGAGGTCCTTGCCCTCAAAGCCAGTGGAAGCCAGAAGATGTGAATTTGAGGCTCAGTGCTATCAAAAATGAGCTGTGAAAAGCTGAGCAAATTGTAAAATGCCTCTGAGCCTCCGATTCAGAGCAATTATGGTGGCCCCTGGGGTAACAGACCAGTGACCTGCCCCCACATCGTCAGGACCTTGGCCAAGAAGAAGGCCGAGGGCCCCAACCAGGCAGTGCCCAAGAGCAGGGAGCATCGACAGGCACCCTTTAGCCTAGCTCAGGGATCCAGAGGCCAGTTTGCTCCCTGGGTGTTCTACCAGGTCCCTGCAGTATACGGCAGGGGATTAAGGCTGGCCCACTGCTGGGGTGGGGACCCTGGGTGAGACTCAGATTTGGGGCCAGGCTGGTGAAGGCATCTTGGACATGAATGAGCTTCCATGAGGGGAAGAGAGGCCAGAGCCAAGATCTAGGAGGCAGACAGAACTGCGTTCAAATCCTACCTTGGTCCTTTACTGGCACAGTGATTTGGGACAGGTGACTTCCCTGTCCGCAGTTCGGTTTTTCCCTCTGCATGATGTGGATTGGTAGAATTCCCCTAATCATTTATTGTCCAAAGCAGATCACGCTGAGCCTGCAGAAATACACCAGACTCTTCCAGGCAAAGGGGGGACACGGCCGCTTTAGTTAAGTGAGCCTACTTCCTGTAAATAATGATTAACACTTAGTGAATGCCTAACCAGGGCTATCCTATTATTTTAATTCTTGTAAATGAGAAAGAGGAGGCACAGAGAAGACAAGTATCCTGCCAGAGTAACACAGATCACCTTTTGTCTCCGCGCTCCTGCTTGCAGTCTGGGTTCTCGGAGGAGGGGTTGGGGGAGAGTGGGAGAAGGGCTCTGTAACTTCCTGTCTGTTGGGGGGCTTGGGCAGCCCTCCTCCTCCCCTCCTGGGGCCACAGGAAATGGATCCTCCCCTCCTCGCTTGTTCCTTCCTCACGTCCCACCCCAAACATGTCAACCTCCAGATTCAACATCTGGAAGGCGATTAAGAGAAGACTTTTCCAGAAAGAAGCTGGGTCTAGGTGGCAAGCGCAAGGAGGCAGGTTAGGGCCAAAAGGTTCTTTCTGCTGCTCTTCAGTTCGATTCACTGAGCATTCCCTGGGACCCTGCTCCAGGTAGATCTCAGGAGAAGGGTTTAGAAATGAGTGAGCTGTGACCTTGTCTCCAAGGGGCTCACAATGTCTCCTGGGAGGCGGCTAGTTCAGCAAGGCAGCAGCATCGGGGTCACCAGGACTCAGAGGGCTCTCCATGCACCCCTGTCCCCCGAGACTGGAACTGCCCCCCGCATTGGATGAGAACCATTCTCAGGAGCTACCATCTTACCTGCACCCCAGTCTGGTTCTAGCCCAGCTTCTCCAGGCTTCACTGGTTCCCCAAGCCTTTTGGACCCCTCTCTCTGCATTCTGAAGTAATCCTAAGATGAGAAAAAGCTTTGCGCTCAAGTCAGAAAATGAAGGTTGCGTTCATAAAGCCCTTCATGGTTTAACAACGTGTGTTTGTGTTCACGTCCTATTTCCATGCCATCAGGGGGCTCATCGTCACCTTGCCAGTAAGGAAACCTGGGAGTCCCCTGTTCTAGAAGCAGGATCCGTAACATTTGGAGGAAATGGGATGATGTGAAATGCTTGGCTCACTGCCAGGGACATCCCGGCCCTCTGCTTCCTTCCCTTCCTGGAAATCCAGGCACCTAGATTTTAGGGAAATAATTCTCTGTGACTTTGGCTGAGCTCTTTCTTACCTTTCCAGACCTAGGCTACACTGAGCTTGACTTTCCTGTCATTCAATCAGTCAGGTGTGCATCATTCAACCAACATTTTTGAAGCTCCTCTTTTAGGCCGGATACCCTCTGGGTCCGGAAATTCAAGTGATGGTCACTTCAGACCCAGACCCCGCACTCTGATGCCTATGCTCAGGAGCAATTCCATGGAGCCAAGCCCTCAGAAGGGTAGCCCCGAAGCGGATGACTAAGTCAGACTGGACATGGGGGTCAGGCGTGGCCTCCCTCAGGAAGTGGTATTTTAAGCCCACACTAACAGATGAGCAGGACAGAGCCTAGTAAAGCTGCAGAGGGAAGAGTGTTGTCAAGGCAACAACCAGGAGTAAGAGCCCAGAGATGGGGGGGGACAGAAAATATTCAAGCCTCACTACTCAAAGTGCGGTCCAAGGTCCGGCAGCTTGGGCCCAGCTAGGGATCTGGGAGATACAGTAGAATCTTGGCCCTGCCCCGACCCGTTGATCAGAGCTTGAATTTTAATTTTTTTAATATTTTATTTATTAGTTAGAGAGAGAGAGAGAGCGCGCGAGCACAGGCAGACAGAGAGGCAGGCAGAGGCAGAGGGAGAAGCAGGCTCCCTGCCGAGCAAGGAGCCCGATGTTGGACTCGATCCCAGGACGCTGGGACCATGACCTGAGCCGAAGGCAGCCGCTTAACCAACTGAGCCACCCAGGCATCCCCAGAGCTTGAATTTTAACAGTTCCTGGGTGGTTTGTAGTAATGTTGCAGAAGCTAGAGGGGCTGGAACCTAGAGGCTGAGGGAGAGGGGGACTCCAGGTGAGATTAGAAATTTTTGTCAGGGCCTGGTCATGTGGGACCTGGCAAAGGCTGTGGTAAGGAATTGGGGTTTGAGGCCAAGGGCAATGGGTGGGACCATTTTTTGTTTTTTAGCAGAAAGTGACATGAGCAGGTATATGTTTAGAATACTCCTGTAGTTGCTATGTAGAGAATGGACTTCCAGGGGGGCAGGGCTAGAGGTGAGAGGTCAGGAGGTTGTGAGTGTGAACCAGGACAAGAGGCCCCTTCTGATGCCAGTGTTGCAGAGCTGAACATGATCCCTGGCTCCCTCCCTCCCTCCCTCTGCTGCACATCCCAAATGCCGGTGGCCCTGGCAGGGTCTTCCAAGCCCACATCCATCAGGAAGGCCTTAGCTCCCTCCTAGACGGAACTCTGGAGGACAGGGTTTTAAAAATTGAAATTTAAAAAATTAAAATAACAAGGCTCAGTGCTACAAAGGTGCAGGGAGATGGGCAAGCTTGTGTACTTCAGGCGGGAATATGAATCAGAGCAATTTTTCTAGACAGTAATTTGATAATGTGGGCCTTAAAAATGACCCCACATGGGACGCCTGGGTGGCTCAGTTGGTTGAGCGGCTGCCTTAGGCTCAGGTCATGATCCCAGCGTCCTGGGATGGAATCCCACATCGGGCTCCTTGCTCAGCAGGGAGCCTGCTTCTCCCTCTGCCTGCCACTCTGTCTGCCTGTGCTCACTCTCTCTGACAAATAAATGAATAAAATCTTAAAAAAAAAATGACCCCACATGGCCCTAACTCTAATTCCACAAGTAGGCACTAGAAATAATTCAAAAACCAGAACAGACTGTGCATCATTTATTAGTAGCAAAGAATTGGAAACTACCAAACTGTCTCAGGAATAAGAGGTGGCTCACAAAATTGTGGGAGCACTCTAAACAGAGTTTTTGTAGCCTTTAAAAAAAAGAGACATAGATGGTGAAAATTGAAAGAAGAAGATTAAAAATTATAAATGCAGCGTGGTCTCTGCTGCGTAAAAAGCGTGCCTAGACAAAAAGAAAATACATCAAAATGTGAACTGTGATGGAAATGTGGGTTGAGTATTTTTCTTCTGCTTTTCTGTATTTTCCAAATGTTTTTCGATAAATGGGTAAGACTTCGATGATGAGAAAAAAAAAGAAAAAAAACCTTTTTCAAAGGAACTGATCCAGTTCTGCCTCTTGCCCAGGCAATGCCATGGTCCTGGAGGCAGATGTCACGGTAGAAGGACTCAACACAGTCAACGAGACAGGGGTCCCCATCATGGCACACCCCCCAGCCATCTACAGCGACAACACCCTACAGCAGTGGCTGGAAGCTGTGTTGGCCTCTTCCCAGAAGGGTAAGGACTCTCTCAGCCGCTCCCCAGCCCTCCAGGCCAGCCCCAGACTCACTGTTCATTGCTTGGGCCCCACCCCACACACACCCCCACTGCCCTCACCCCCACTGCCCCTCTGCCCCTCCCCCTGCCAGGGACCCAGGGAATTCTAGGTGAGGAGGGGGGAAGGGAAAGAGCAGGGTACACGGTGAAGGTACACGGTGAAGTGCAGACATGTTCAGATTGTTGCCTCCTGAATCCTCCGGAACTAGGTACAAACTGTTCAAAGCCCAACTCCACCCTTCCCTCCCAGGTCCCTTTGCCAGTTTTGGTCAGAATCTAAGCCTCACCCTTCCACCTCCCATCTGTCATTCACCATGTCCCACCCCCAGATTCAGCTGCTCTGTCTTCCCTCCATCACCACCACCACATACATCTGGGTGAGCTTTCCCAAAGCCAATTTTTTTTAAAAGATTTTATTTATTTATTTATTTGTCAGAGAGAGAGAGAGGGAGAGCGAGCGAGCGAGCACAGGCAGACAGAGTGGCAGGCAGAGGCAGAGGGAGAAGCAGAGGGAGAAGCAGGCTCCCTGCCGAGTAAGGAGCCTGATATGGGACTCGATCCCAGGACACTGGGATCATGACCTGAGCCGAAGGCAGCTGCTTAACCAACTGAGCCACCCAGGCGTCCCTCCCAAAGCCAATTTTGTCACTCCTCCCTGTAGCCCTGCATGGCTCCCCATTGTCTGGGACAGCGTGTCCTCTCCTTGGTCTGGCTTTCAACAGCCTTTTCTAACCTCACAGCCTCATGCCCCTGGGTCCCCCTCATCGCCATTCATCCCCAGCCCCTCACTGCCCGAGTAGGACAGGCCTTTGTTCACAGGGGCCTTGCCGCCCTCTACTCACATGCTCCTTCCTGCAGGCTGAGTGACCGCCACACAGGCTAAGTTGGCTAAGGACACTCTAAGCCTGCCCTGTCCAAGAACCATGGTCTCCTCTCCTCTGATGCTTGACAACCCCTGTGCCTGCCCATGTCTGAGCCTTGGGCTGGCCTCTGCTCTCTCCCGACCTGGACAGGGTAGGTCCTTCCTCTGTGGGTAGCTTGGCCTGTTTGAAAGCCCTTTTTACACCCAACTGGAATCCGGGCCCTGTCTGCCCACCTCATCACCCACTCCACCCCAAACACTGCTCTCTGCTCCAGGAAGTCATGTCTGCTCGTTCCTTCTGTCCTGAGCATGAGGGGCCATTTCCCCAAGCCCTTTGGCCCCTCCCCACAGGCATCAAACTGGACTTCAAGAGTATCAAGGCTGTGGGCCTCTCACTAGACCTCCTGCGGCGGCTGACAGAGGACGGGAGAGTCCGGAGGCCCGTGTGGATCAATGCTGACATCCTGAGGGGCCCCAATGTGCCCATCTCAATCGAGGTTAATGCCTCACAGTGAGTGTCCACTTCTCTCCCCCAGCTGTGGCCAGCGCTCTTCCTTCACCATCTGGCACAGAAAGTGCTCAGGGCCCCTTTGCCGAGTTTACCTCCAGCCATACCATGGAACCAGACCTCTGAGCCTTTGAACATGCTATTCCCTTCACTTCGAATGCCTTTCCCCTGTTGCCTGGTGAACCTTTGCCCAGTCATTACCTCCTGCCAAATCTACCCTGACATCCCAGGCTGCTGAGAGCCTTCATCCAATCCGCATGTCCTCCTAACACAGCCCTGATTTCGGGGGGCTGTCAGCCAGATTACTGGTTTATAACCCCTATTTCACAGTGGACCCCTAGAGGGCAGACAGGGCCCAGTCCTTTAGTATCCCCAGGGACCAAGGCAGGGCTTGGCCTTCTAGAGAAAAGCCTAAAAGTGCTTCCCCAGCACCCCTTGAAGTCCTAGCACTGT
>RCUC01131224.1:0-47941 GCA_003697995.1 Taxidea taxus jeffersonii
TGGCTAAATAGGCCCTTACACTTAGCATGTATATTTTGCATTATGGGAAGCTTGGTGGACCTCTAGGCCACTCAGAGCCGGAAGAACCCTATTTCGGTGTTTTCTAAACCATATTCCGGGGAAGTCTGTGGCATCCCAGCTCTGGGTTCCTTCTGCTGCCTCAAACAGATCAGCTTCAATTTTTTTCTGGTTTTTATATTGGTTTCCTGTAAAACATTCCTTTGGAAAGAAAATTGGTCCCACTTTTAAACAAAGTCTCAAAACCAATGATTCTAGTTCAGCCATCACACTTTATAAATAATGAAAGTGAGGTCCAGGGAGGTGGAGGGTCTGACCTTTCCAAGATCATATGGCCAATTAGCAACAGAGCTAAGATGAGAAGTCAAGTCTCCTGACCTGGGTAGTGTTCCTTCCACTGGCTCACTCTTAATTATCTTTGTGTGCTATGTGTCTGGCTGCCCCAGCTGGACAGCTGGCTCCTGGAGGCGAGGTTGAGACATGAGGCCTTCCTGGTACCCCTGCTGGTCCTTTGCCTGGCTTGCAGCTCAGCAAGTAGTACCATTTACTTGATTGCAGGTTGTGGCAGCTTCCTGGGAGGGGAGGTACTGCAGAGAATTCTGAGGCAGAACAATCGCATGCCTCAAGACTTTCAAGTTTGTAATTTAGAGGGGATGTTCTCCATACAGCCAGATTTTCCAGGTGACTGTGACTTGCCAACTCCAAGGACCAGGAAAGGGTCATCAGAAAATATTTGGTTCTTTATTCTCCCGGACCTGAGCCTCTTCCCCAGAACTGGCCTCCAAGTCAGGCCTGAACTCCCTGGGCTGGAACATGGCTAATTTCTAGTCTTCATCCAGAGCTCAGTGTTTTTTCATTGTTAGCCTCATTAACTATACAATGATGATTGCTGGCTCCCCAGCCGGCTGTCTTCCTCCTTTTTTGTTTTTATAGTAGATCTTTCTTCAGCTTCTATCTGTCCCTCCGGTAACACTTCATCTCTATTTTCACACATGTTAGCCATATGTCAAGGAACAGAAGTTTCTGAGCTTCTCCTAAACAGCACTGGTGGGGGATTGGATCTAGTCAGGCCACTGGTTGCTGAATGGGGATTGTTAGAGAATGATGTGAAGAACAAAGCTTTGACGATGGAGTGCTCCTTTTAAATTGTATTCTGCCCTAGAGACCTGGGCTGAATGTTCCAGATAGACACAGCTTCTTGCTTCACAAAAGGGGCCCATTTGCCAGGCATGTATAATTTAGGTTAATTTGAAATTTACTCTAAATTTAGCGTTCTCTTTGCTTACTCCCAACATGATGATGATTTATCGGCATATGCATAATGCATGGGATTCCATGAATCCACAAGGGCATTAATATTGTGCATCCTAGAGACTTTTCTGAGAAGATGTCTGCACCTCTGGATGTTTTTATGTGTATCCTGCCCTCCGTTTTGGAGGCTGGCCAACCTACTCATCCAAAGAGACTGGCCAGCCACAGGTGGGTTCCAAAATGAGAAAGAAACGAAGATACAGAGGACTGGGGTAGTAGCACCATACCTGCTCTTCTCCCTGGTTTGTTTGTTTGGGCTCCTTCTTTTGGAGCATGTATGACAGATACTACTGGTTGGTTCACTCAAGACCCATTTCACTTTCTTCTTCCGTGTCTGACAGCCCCTAGAAAGCAAAATACCTACATTTCTAGCCTCTCTTGTCATCAGGTGGCCATGATCACATCACATTCTGCGCAACTGGGTATTGACAGAAGTCCCAGGGAGAGCTTCCATTCTTGGATAAAAATACCACGCCATGTAAGAAGAAAGATTTTGTCTGATATTTTAGCCTATCTTTTGAATTCCTGCTTTGTGATGAGGAAACAGTGCCAGAAGTGTGGATTTTTTTTTTTTTTTTCTTCAGAGAAAGAGAATAAGAGAATGAGAGCTCCATGTTAAGGATGATAGAGCAAACAGATAGGGGAATCCTAGCTCCTTGGTGACAGTTGCAAGCGACTTGCAACAGTGCAAGTTGCACTGTTTCCTCTGAACATTTCATTACCTGAATAAATGGACACTACTTCTTTAAACTGGTGTTTGTTGGATTTTAGATGAGCCTCAGTCAAAAACATTTCAAAGTAGTGAAGGATGTATAGAAAAATTTTCAACACTCCACTTTCCCGATGAGCGAATTTCTTCGTTAAGACCATGAGATCACCAAGAAAAGTCTAAGATTAGGAGTTAGAATTTTAAGTTCTAGTCCTGGATTTGTCATAAACTTGGACCCACAAGTTATTAGAATGAAACATCCTATAGAAAATGAACAAATGATTTGTTCATTTTTTTATGTGTCTTCATCTGTAAGATGGGAGTGTTGAACCCATTTCTGACTTTACTAGGACTACATGGAGTCCTCCCAGTCCACCAGGAGGAGATAAATTGTGAAATTTTTTCTGTTAGTATATTCAAGTCTCTTTCCACCAATGACATTCTCAATCTATTTTTCCATCTAATCCCACAGAATTACACTCCAAGATGGGCAAGAGAATTACATAGATAATAGAATCCTGTGTGATTAACCATTCCCCAAAACTTGGTGACTTACATTGAAACCACAATTATTTCTTATTTCTTATGATTCTGTGGATTGGCTGGCATGTTTGCTGGTATTGCCTACACTCACTCATATAGCTGCCTTCAACCTTCAAGACAGCCTCACTCTGACAGTGGAGTGTTCCTCTTAGACTGTATTGGTGCTGGCTGTTGGCTGGTGCATCTTGATTCTCTCTGTTTGGCTTCTCCATCTCAATAGCCTGGGCTCTTTTACGTGATGACTCAAGGTTTTAAGAGGATTAAATAGAAGTTGTAAGGGGTTTTAAGGCTGGAGCCAGAAGTTCACAAATGTCACTTCCAATGCATTCCATTCAGGAAACTTTAAAGGCCTCAGCTCAGCATAGTATCAGAGTTGATGTCCTTGATCTTGTGTTTTGCATCAGATCCAGATGTAGATGAGGTCTCTTGTATATTGCTGTGCCCATGGGGCTACTAGTGATTAAAAGAACTGAAAATTTAAAAGACAAGTTATGGGGCACCTGTGTGACTCAGTGGGTTAAAGCCTCTGCCTTTGGCTTGGGTCATGATCCCAGGGTCCGGAGATCAGGCCCCGCATCGGGCTCTTTGCTCTGTGGGGAGCCTGCTTCTTCCTCTCTCTCTGCCTGCCTCTCTGCCTACTTGTGATGTCTGTCCAATAAATAAATAAATAAATATTAAAAAAATAAAAACCAAAAGACAAGTTATCTGTCACTCACATACCCAGTATACAATTCTAGGCCAAGTCTGAGGGCCTGTGAACAAGGGAAGCCAGTGGTATATATCCCAGTCCAAGAGCAGGAAAAGACTGATGTACCAACTCATGCAGGCAGGCAGAAAATAAAAAGGGGTGAATTCTTCCTTCCTCCACCTTTTTGTTCTATTTAGACCCTCAGTGGATTGGATGAGGCCCATCCATACTGGGGAGGACAATCTGATTTACTGAAATCACCAATTAATTTTAATCTCTTCCAGAAACATCCTCATAAACATATCCAGAAATAATGTTTAATCTAGGCACCACTTGGCCCTGTCAAGTTGAAATATAATACTAACTATCACACTAATGAATTTGTGGATCTAGCTAAAGAAATTTCCAGGCAAAGTGTGGAAAGTGCTATTTAACTTTTTTAACTGCATGAAGTAGGAAGAGAAAAATGAGCTAAATAAGGAATCGCTTTCAATTTTCAAGAAGAATTTAAATAAAATATAGAGATCTCAAGTAGTCTCTCCTGTCAGGAAAAGACTCAAGAGTAACAAACAATAGAGAGACAGAGAAAGGACAGTTATAGTAGACAGACATTCCCAGACAAAAGGTGGAGGACAGAAAGTGCATACTGGTTCACAGAAACTCTGAAACCCAACCATGTATATTTTTCCAGTTCCTCCATCTCTAGAAGCACAGGACTTCCTTTAACTAAGGCCCAATTTTGCTCCCTTGGAGTGGTCTCCTCATCCCTTGATCTTCTTAGCTCTTGTCTCCATCCTTTGCATTTTGGCTCTGTCCTTTGGCTCTGTGCTCCAAGATGTCCTTCCTTTTCTGGAGAAGTGGCTTGCACTTTTAGTTGAGAAGCTTTTTAATCGCTTCCTACCTCTAGAAAGTTAGAATGGGGACAGAGGCCTCTTTTCATTCTGAACTGTCCTTTTGTTGTAAGAACTGATACAGTTCCTTTAAAGACTTCATGAGTTTTCTATGTATGAAATTATTGTCCACCCCGTTTGATAAATGCCACAGCCAACACTTCTTCTGAGGCAGGCCTCTCTCTATCTCAAGCTCTGAGTCATGGTTCTGTGAATTCTTGGAATTCATGATACTGTGAATCCTTAGAAATCCTTTAGTCATGCTGAATGGGTCTATGTAATGCGTTGTCTTAAATCTTCTGAGTTCTTAAAAAAACATTTTATGGCCACACTCTTGAGTCTTTTCCTGACAGGAGAGACTACTTGAGATCTCTATATTTTATTTAAATTCTTCTTGAAAATTGAAAGCGATTCCTTATTTAGCTCATTTTTCTCTTCCTACTTCATGCAGTTAAAAAAGTTAAATAGCACTTTCCACACTTTGCCTGGAAATTTCTTTAGCTAGATCCACAAATTCATTAGTGTGATAGTTAGTATTATATTTCAACTTGACAGGGCCAAGTGGTGCCTAGATTAAACATTATTTCTGGATATGTTTATGAGGATGTTTCTGGAAGAGATTAAAATTAATTGGTGATTTCAGTAAATCAGATTGTCCTCCCCAGTATGGATGGGCCTCATCCAATCCATTGAGGGTCTAAATAGAACAAAAAGGTGGAGGAAGGAAGAATTCACCCCTTTTTATTTTCTGCCTGCCTGCATGAGTTGGTACATCAGTCTTTTCCTGCTCTTGGACTGGGATATATACCACTGGCTTCCCTTGTTCACAGGCCCTCAGACTTGGCCTAGAATTATACCATGGGTTTTCCTGGGTGTCCATCTTGCAGACTATGAATTGTTGGACTTTCTAGCCTCCAGAATTGCATGAGCCAATTCTTCCTAATAAATCTCTTTAAATATAGATATGTGGGTCCCCTGGGTGGCTCAGTGGGTTAAAGCCACTGCTTTTGGCTCAGGTCATGATCCCAGGGTCCTGGGATCAAGTACCGCATTGGGCTCTCTGCTTAGCGGGGAACCTGCTTCTCTCCCTCTCTCTCTCTCTGCCTCTCTGACTACTTGTGATCTCTGTCTGTCAAATAAATAAATTAAAAAAATCTTTAAATATAGATATATATCTCCTATTATTTTTGTATCTCTAAGAACACCGACTAATAGAATTGGGAATCAATTCTACCCTCCACAGTACCACAGTACACAGTTTTGCCAAGCAATCCACAAACCACCCATTTTCTAGCCTCTAGAAATTGGTACCTGGAATGGATAATTACCATAACTAATGTTAAAACATGTGACTGGCAGAGGCTGGAAGGACAGCAAAGAATTTGTTAGTAGAGGCTGGATGAGAGGAAGGAAGTTGGTATTGGAGGCTGCCATCCCTGGGCACATTGTAAGTTGGCAGCATAGAAGCTGATAACTGGTCTTTTAGTTCCTGTCTAAGGAATTGCACTCACCCATATGTGGATCTGATTCAGATGATGAGAAGATTCTGGACCTCCAGCAGATAATGAGATTAGGCTTTGGGGGTCAGAGTTTCATGTGTTTTGCATGCTATGTTCAAGGGATGTGAATCATTATGGTCCAAAGGTAGATTGTTTCCAAAGATGGCCATAAAAATACTTCCATTGTGCATGATTTCTTATGGACTTGCAAGTGATTTTGCCATTTCTTCCATCAAGAGGTGAAGTCTATTTTCCCTCTCCTTGAATCTAAGTTGGCCCTATGTCTCGCTGTGATAGAGAAAGGTGGAACTTGCAGCTTACTTCCTCCCTCCCCACCCCTTTTGGGGGCATAAGTCATGTTGGGAAGAATGGCTGTCCTTTAAGGAACTAATGCAGAGAGGGGGGCCCCACCTAGCAGCTGAGTTAACCACTACACAGATGCATGATGTCACCTCAGACCATCCAACCCCAGTCGTGCTGCTCTAGGACTATATGTGGGTAACTCTGGCCAGCAACACAGGGATCAGGGTGTCCTGCTGAGTCCAGCCAGCCCATGGAATCATAAGAAGTAACTGATGTTGCTGTGTTAATCCTCTGGGTTTGGGAGGAGCTTGTTATGCGGCATTAGATCATTGACATGGGTGGAGGCCTTGTTTTCTGGGTTTCAGACTCTCCATTGCTTGTGAAAGCAGTGGTTTTCCTTGTTAAGACCCAAATTACCTGGAAGCCCAGAAATGATCTTCCTAAACCTTGCCACTAGGGCCCAGCAGGTGTTTAATAGCTCTCCCTGGAGTCCCCCACACCTTCCTTCCCAACAGTCTGTTCCCCACGGACATAAGGGGTGTAGCGAGAACAGTCACAACAGCTGGTGGGAACAGCTGCAAGACAGAAAGGCACTGGGAGTGTAATTACTTAGAAGTGAGCAGGTTCTGTGATGGCGATCAAGGCTGTACCCATGAGCAGTGCCTGGGAGGGACTGGTGGCCCTGGGGAGGCCCCTTTCCCTTCAGGGAATCCCTAGCATTCAGGTACTTCCCATTCTTTTAAGCAAACCCTGCTCCCACGCTTGCCCGATGTTGATTCCCTACCTGGAATGCTCCATCCCTCTTGTCTACCAGAGGAAACCCTACTTCATTTTAAAGACTCACTTACACATCTTCTCTGTGATGCTTTTTTTAACCTGTCTGGGCAGCCAATCGATCCTTGCTCACTCCCGCTGTGCACTCCTTAGAATGCTATTATCTCTTACTATAGTCTGACTTGTCGATTGGGTGCTTACATTTCATTAAGTATGATAGAAAGTTCTAAAGTAATAGTATCTTAAGCAGATAGAATACTCCCCCTCATATATAGGAAGCTGGAGTATAGGAGGAGGTAGTAAGATATCCCTATCCCCACCTCAGGGCCCAGACTTGTTGGGTTTTGTGCTCTCCTGTGCATACATGTCATTCCAAAGGTCACCTCAAGGTCAGAGGTAGCTGCTGAAGGTCCAGCCTTCACATCCACATTCCAGCCAGCTCGAAGGATGAAGGACATATTCCTTCCCTTTTAGCATATTTTTTAGAAATTGCACACATCTCTTCTGCTTATTCCTTTTGCTCAAGCATGACACGAAGCTGGGAAATACAGTCTTTACCCTGAGCTAAAACCAAAGTTATACTTCTAAGGAAAGAGGGAAATGATTAATATAAGGGGGAAAATTAGTGGTTTTTGTCTAAGTACTATCTGTCTTCTTCATTTGAATGACCTTCTTGAGACTAGAAAATGTACCCCATTCATCCATGTTTTCCCATATTGATCAACTCTGTGCCTGATACAAGATAGATGTTCAATGAACAATGACATAGAAAATTTGCTTGCTGATTAGAAGCCAATGCCCCTGGGAGGGGTAGCATAATTAATAATTAATAACCCAGTAGGAATTTGTCTCTGATCTCCAAGTCCTGGCTCCCTACTTTCTTTTCAGAATTTCTGTACTTCTCTCTGCTCTGACTTTTCCATATCTATTTTCTCTTGCCCCTGGGTTTCTAGACCCTCACATATTCTCCCCTGGGCTGCCCAGGAGAGCTACATACTGGAAAGTGAGTGTTGTTTTCATTGGGTGAGGAAGAGGTGAGGGTATGTGTGCTTGAAGTAGAAGCCAGGGAACCTGGAAGAGAGTTTCAGTTTGGCCACCGGGTAAATCTGGCACTCTGGTAAGCCATGTTTATCATCTTTAGCTTGGTTTCTTCTTCTGTAAAATAGTAGAGGTATATACTGTCTTCATCCTAGAGGTTCAGAATGTGCAACAGCAGATTAAAGACCATGTCTATTTTACCTGTATGTGTATATGGATATGTGTAGGTACACACATATCCATATAAATAAAATAAACTTGCAAGATGTTATTATTATATGTAGATATGGAACAGGCAAATGACAACTAAAAAGATTCTTTATAGCCTCCCCCTGGCAACTGGTTTCCAAAATAGGTATTATGTCGAAAAGGGTAGGAGAGGACTTGATCTCCACCTTCTTCCTCCAACCTAGGTTTTTTTTTTTTTTTCTTTTCCTGAGCTGCCTGTGCTGTGACTCAGACCTAGAAGCCCCTCTCCGTCCAGAAGCATGACTCCCAGCCATTTCCAGGGATGGGCCTGGAATGACAGGGTGATGGATGTAACTGTCACTGCACTGAGATGGGGAAATCTTTCCTTGGCTGGCCATGGAAGCCTCCCTGCCATAGATCTTCTAGGGGTTCAGAAGCTTGACACATGTGAACCAAAGATGGCCTACAGGACCGTAGGGGTGGACCGGCTTAGTTATCCACCTTTGAGGTATTTTCAAGCACTGTTTGGCCTTTGAAGAATTTACTGTATCATAGAAGTTTAGAGAAAGGAAGAGAAAAGTACATGAGAAAGGAAGTCTGAAGCCTGTGCCAGCAGATGGACTGGGCAAGCTGTCTGTGACCTCTTTGCTCATTGTCATCCTCCGGCCTGGGGGATGTGGCAGAGTGAGAGAGAAAGGGATCCTTTCTCTTGAACCCTCACCCCAGGATTTCCTCAGGCACAGCAGCCACAACTCTGCCACATGCTCTATCTATGTTTGTAGAGAAGCCAGTGGGAGTGAGGGAAAATAAGGATCTGGTGAGGCAATGAAGGCAGGGTAAAGCTGGTGCCCTGCTGAGCGGGCCACAGCATTGTGGACATTGCTAGAGGTGAGCTGCAGACTTGACTAAGAGAGTTTCAGCAGCCAAAGTGGAGAGGAAAACTTCCTATACAAGAGAGAAGACCTATCACATCCACCTGTAAGATCAGAATCCTACTCCCATCCTACATGCTTAGGAGAGCACAGCTTTTCTGCCTCGAAATGGGTCCTTCTGAAGGGTTAACTCTGACATCTTTAAACACACTGCTACTATGCATAGGACCCAGTATGCCTCCAGTTTCGTCCCTCAAAGGGGATGATAATGAAGTATAATTCTAATTAAAAAATGCAGAGAACAAAGCCACATGATTTTAGACTGTAACAATCCATAGCCCTTCATGGCTTTCCCTTTTCCTCAAACTCCTTTGCGTGGGTCTTTACCTTCTGCTAGTTCTTACAAGTTCATACTGAGCCCTTAAGTCTACAAAGAATCAAGAAAGATTCCTGATCTAGAAAGTGAGACCAAAATGAGGGAATCGGTCTTCTTGGGAGCTCTGCAAGAGAGAAAATACAAGACCCCAGCGATGTCCATTTCTGTGATGTGAAGGGGTTCCACTGGGTAGGGTGGGTGTTCTGTGAATTGAAGTCCTTTGTTTTCCTGCTCTTCGCCACTTGGTGCTGCCTCTGGCTGCCTCCTCTGTCTTCACTTGGTGTAAGAGCTGGGTAGAGGCTCTGAACATAGGCTGGGGAGAAGTTGCTCTACTCAGGTGGGCTAGACCCTGGGGTAGGAAACTCTGAGCTGCGAAGAGCAGATACTGATTTCAAACCTTAGTTCCTCTAAGAGGTGGCAGGAATATAGCCTGAACATGCTTCTGGAGCAGATGTGGACTCCGGAACGTCCTTGAAATGTAAAATTGTGAGTATAAAGGGAGCTTGGGGACCAGTAGACTCCATTGAGAGAAGTTAATTACATGGCCTGTTCCACTAGATCAAACAAGGAGACCAGGCTGCATAAACTGTTCCCCTGCAACACGGCCTGCTGACAGCCCCTCCCTGCCTGGCTGTGCTCCGTTCTGGCAGGGGCAGCCAAGGGATGGCGAGGTCATAGCCAGGGCTCTGGAGAAGCAAGGTCTAGCAGATATCTCCTTGAGCATCAGGTAAATGCTAGGGCAGAAACAGAGGTTTAAGCCCCCCCCCCCCCACTAGAGGGGACAGAGAGAAAAAAAATGAGATGGGAAAGAGGACAAAACAAAGCAGAAAGAGAAGAAGAAAGATCAGGGGCAGGTGAAGCTAGTAGAGAAAGGAAAAGCTACTTGGGAAGAAGGAAGAAAATGGGAGTAAAGCTGACAAAAATCCACCTGTTTTGGAAAGGGAACCCAAAATAGGTCATTGAGAAAAATCCTGGAAAAGGCTTTAATGTTTTTGGGATGTTCATGGCTCTGCTATTTAGCCTCTAAAAAGAAAAGGCAGTAGTGGGCAGCCCAGAGACCCTCTCTTTCTTAAAATAGTTGGATCATGGTGGATGCCGTATCTCCAGTGGCAGAGGCTGCCTGGTAGAGAGGTCCCAGGCCAGGGGCTGTGGCAGCTGTGTGCCTCCTGAGTCTCTCCTGCAAGGGGGGCAGCATGTGTTCAGAGGAGGAATCCTGGGAGGGGACTCAGGACAGAACCATATGAAGGAGACTGGGCAAATCATTTAACTCCCCGTGCCTCAGTTTCCCCACTAGTAAAACAGGAACTACTCCCTTACTCATCTTACATTGCTGCAAAGACCAAATAAGACCATTGACTTCATTCATTCATTCAACCATCCATCCAGCCATTCATCTATCTGTTGTCTAAAACCGTATTGAAAACTCATTTGTACTGGGTTCTGGGTTGAGGGGTAGGGCTGCAGGGTGACTAAGACAGGGTCCTTGTTCCTAAGAAACTCATTCTCATGGGGAAGTCACATAAATGGACAGATCCTTAAGTTCAGTGGGATAAATGT
The DNA here is from genome assembly GCA_003697995.1 of Taxidea taxus jeffersonii. Classification (NCBI taxonomy): domain Eukaryota; kingdom Metazoa; phylum Chordata; class Mammalia; order Carnivora; family Mustelidae; genus Taxidea; species Taxidea taxus. Next base: position 10,768 of record RCUC01131224.1, read on the forward strand.
TTAAACAACAGCATACATAAAGCCTTGCCCTTATCTGTGCTGGGATAAAGGTGAGCCTCTTCTGCATGGCTTTATTATAAGTGTCTGCATGACCTGGGTCCACCATCAACATCTGACCTAAGAGCCTCTTCTACTTTACCCCCAATTCTCACTGTACCTGTTTGTGCTTTTCTGCAGACAGGTGGGCTTTTATCTTTCACCTTGGTTTGTGTTGCTTTCCAAGCTTGAAATGCCAGTTTTCTTCCAACTCATTGTCTTTACTCTCACTTCCAGACTTGGCTTGTTAATCTTCTCCTCCGGAGAGAGCCCTCCCCACTCCACCAGGCTAGGCTAGATGCTTCTCATCTTATTCATGACTTTTTCTTCCATTACTATACATGCAGAGGGAACAGGGGATCCATCTCCACTCATGCTTATTTCAGTCTACAACACATAGTGTAGGAAGTCTTTACTGAAAACTTATTGAACTGAACTTAGTGCTCCAGCATCACAGGGGAAAGACAGACTGCGGAGCCAGAGAAGCCACCTATGAACTAGGTCTTGATATAGGTGTCGGAGTTCAAGAGGGTGAGAAAGGAGGGAAGAGTGTCCCAGATAAGGAAACGTGTATGTAAAGCCAGAGGTATGAGATCAGGTGCCTTGGTCAGAGTATGTGAGCTGTGGGATCTGGAAGAGGGGCAGCTGCAAAGCTGGAGTGTGTCGACTGGGCCAAAGTGTGCTCAGCTACTGTGTGTCTGGATGTTTCTTCCCGAGATTAATGCTTGAATCAGCAGACCAAGGAAAGCAGTTGGCCCTTGCTAACATGAGTGTGCCCCACCCTGTGGGCTGAAGGCCTGAATGGAACAAAATGGCTGACCTCCCATGAGTATGGGAAGTCCTCTACCTGACTGCTCTGAGCTGGGGCTTTTTCTACCTTTGGATTTGAACTGAAACATTGGCTTTCTCTCCTTGAATCTCCAGCCTCCTGGATTTCAACAGCAACTTACACCTTCAGCTCTCCTGGTTCCCAGGCTTTGACCTTGGACTAGAACTACACTTTTGGCTCTCTTGGGTCTTCAGCTTGATGGCTGCAGATATTGGGACTTCTCAGCCTCCATAATTCCGTGAACAGATTCTGTGTAATGACTCTCTCTCTCCACACATGTCCGTACACCCTGCAGGTCCTGTTTCCCTGACTAATACAAAGAGGGCATCCTAGAAGGTTTGCAGGCACTTTAAGGTGATGGGGAAGCACAGGGTGTGTTAAGTTCAGGGGAACGCTGTGAGGCCTGAGCTTCTGGCTCAGTTGCACCAGTGCTGGGGTTGTGGAGAGCCTTCATCAGCTACTCTGATCCCAGGATCTTCTTCTCTGTCCCAGGGTCTATTGCCCAGGGCCTGCCAAACCCTTGAGCCTGAGAAGCTGCCTCCTGTGACCTGGGTGCTCCAGGCTATTTCTCTCTTCCCTGGGATACCCTGGCCTCTACTTGGTGGTAGGTCCTCGTCCCTGGAGTTAAGTCAAAGGGACAGACATATAAGCCATGATATGGACACACTCTGGCAGAATTAGAAGCCCATGTCTTTATCTCCTGATGTTTCTGTGCTTCCTCTGTTTTTCTTGGCTCTTTTCCTGAACTAGCTGGTAACATCTTTTCGGATATTCCCATCGCCTCAGTTGTTCAAGGAAGAGCCGAAGTCATAATTTATACCTATGTTCGAACTAGTGCTCTAAAGATGGGTAACAGCTGCTTGGGGCCAGTGAAGTGGCAGCAGCGGGCCAGAGGACGTAAGAGCCCCAAGGAAGGGGTACTTTGGAGAAAGATACCAGAGCCACTTGCTCCAGCTGGTTTTACCCACCCGGAGGCAGTCCTGGCTGAGATGATGCCTCAGCAAATGCTGTTTTATCTTAATAAAGGGTCCCTTTGCGACCTGTCACTTGGCAAAGCCATATTCTTGGCAGGCAGAGACATTCATTTTCCTTAGACTTTGGAGTTGCCCCAGGTTTGAATTTAGGCACTACTGCTGCGTAGTTGTGCCCCGAGATCATCTCCTGTGGATCACTGAGCTTCGTCTTCTTTGTCTGCGGAAGAGAGCTGTGCTGCCCTCACAGGCCGGTGGGGAGGACTGTTGAATGAGGAACATTGTGAAAGCATTTGCCTCGTGGGGAGTGCTCCACGATGTCATGTTCTTCTTTCCTCTCCTTCCAGATCTGGAGAAAAGCTCTCCAGATAAAGGGATCCTTCCTTCCTTCAAGGGCCCCGATGAGTAAATAAAATCTTAAAAAAAAAAAAAAATTAAAAAAAAAAAAGAATTCTTGTATTTCTCGGGACGCCTGGGTGGCTCAGTTGGTTAAGCGGCTGCCTTCGGCTCGGGTCATGATCCCAGCGTCCTGGGATCGAGTCCTGCATCAGGCTTCTTGCTCGGCAGGGAGTCTGCTTCTCCCTCTGCCTCTGCCTGCCACTCTGCCTGTGCTCACTTTCTCTCTCTCCGTCTCTCTCTGACAAAAAAAAAAAAAAAAAAAAAGAATTCTTGTATTTCTCTATTTCGTTTATGCTGCAAATGTTCACTTCCTTCCCCATAATGGAATCTGAGCTAATGGCTGCTGTACTGCAGACTTGCAGGTCTGTGGCTAAACCTGCCACCTGTGAAGGCCAGTGGGAACAGACAGCATCAAATGCATTTTTTTTAAAAGATTGTATTTATCCATTTGACAGAGAGAAATCACAAGTAGGCAGAGAGGCAGACAGAGAGAGAGAGAGAGAGAGAGAGAGGAGGAAGCAGGCTGTCCGCAGAGCAGAGAGCCCGATGCGGGGCTCGATCCCAGGACCCTGAGATCATGACCTGAGCCGAAGGCGGAGGCCCAACCCACTGAACCACGCAGGTGCCCCAAACACATTTTTAGATACAGTTGAGTACTTGAACTTCCAGAACTGGACTGCTGCTGGGGTACAACAACTAGAGCTCTGTAAATCCTTCTACTTCTGTTCACAACTGTAAGAGCCCCTGAGGGAGGCCAGAGGATGGTGCAGGTGGGACAGGAGAGAGATTCAGATCCGGACTGTGTGGGTGGGGAGTTTTGCCTTTTCTCCTATGACACGTGATGGTGGAGCCTTGGCTATTCAAGCCAACTCAAAGGTGCTCCTCATTCCTTCCTTCAGTCATTCATCTATCACCATGCTTATTCAGAGGTGAATACCACGGCTCCCGCTATAGGACTCAGTTTGTGGAGGAAGAACCAATGAGAGCACTGCCACCTGCTGCACAGTGGGATAAATGGTGTGTGGAGGCATTTGCTGGACAGGAGGTATCAGAGCCCAGAAAAGGATTCCCAGACAAGGTGCCTTGTGACCTGAGTCTTTAAGGACAAGCAGGAACTTCTCAACACAATAAGGGTTGCATTATGGTGGGGAGAGAGGCTCTGGAAGAGATAATCTTGTGCAAAGCTTGGAGGCATGAGAAATTGTGGCATGTCCAAGGTGGGGTCTTGGCTGGAAGGTGGGATTAAAGAGGGACTGTGTGTCCCGGGATGGGGATAGCTTGAAGCACAAGCCCAAGAGGGTGGGATTTGAGGCTGGAGAGATGGAGTCCAGATGATTACAGGGTGCTTTAGCTTTGTTCTGTGGGTAATGGGGGATTGCTGGAGGATTTTAAGTGGGAAAAGTGATGAGGTTACATTTCTTTATTGATTACTATTTTGTGTCTAGAATATAAATATTCAAAGAGGTATAAGAGGGTTGTTTTTTGATTTTGTGGAGTTTAAGGTTTGTTTGAAACAACATGCACACTCAATCTCCTTCTCCCTTTTCCTCTCTGGGTCTGTCTACTCATTTGCAACATCAATATCTTAGCCAGGTTTCCCCAGGCTATGAACCCAGTCCATGGGGTTCACGGCCTGCTGGATTTGTCCTGTGCTTCCCCAGAGCATAGACCTGGGATGCCATCCCTCATCATTCGTTGGAGGTCTGCTGTGAAGGACAGACCCCTCCCCAAACCCCAACCAAGGGCCCCTGTTTCCTGCTGTACCCACCTGTCAGTTAACTGGAAATGACTGCCTGAACTCCCTCAAGCCAGGCTTTCAAGGACATCTAGGACGTCACATTCAGTCCTCACTGTTCCTCCTATGCTCTGGGATAAATCATGGTGTCCTTCTCCCTATGGGGAGCTTTCTAGAGCTCAGCTTACTTTCTGTTTGAACCATACCTTGTCCTTAGCACATAATCTGTCACAGACCCCAATAGGTGCTTTCCAGCATGCCATCGAATCTCTGGGTAAAATCAGATGAGAGGAAACAAAAGGATGAGTCACAAACCATTAGGGGAAGGAACTCCACAGGGTGGAGGAATTTAGAGATGGGGGAGAGTGTTGGCTTGGTATAGAGATGAACCAGTTCCCTTAAACTTTCATCCAAGACCCTCTCCAGACCTGGTCTCTGCATTTGTATTCTTCCTGCCCAGCTCCCAGAGTGAGCCTCACCCACCCATACCTATGCTGGGTGCCTGTGCCCCGCCCCCTACCTCTGCGAGTGCTTTGCTCCTCCCACACCTCTCTCCCACATCTGGGCTCTGGCTCATTCCTGTCTGTGCTTCTAGCCTCCCCTCTGGCGGTGGCTCCTGGGTGGAGGCCAGTGACTTGGGCTGGGGACTTCTTCCAGCTGCCCCTTCCACAAGACTGACCTATTCCTTGTCTGAATCTTTCACCTCTGTAGGGTCTTTAAGAGCATACACCTTTCTTGTTCATGGTTGCCCCTCTGGTGCATGACACAGAGTGAGTGCTTTTGATTGGTGGGATGACACGATGGGGCAAGTGGTTTATCTTATGAGGTTGAGAATATGTCAGTTATCTTGAGTCACTTCCTTTGAGAAGGGACAGAGAACCCAATCCACCTACAGCAAGATTGTACAGTAAATAAAGTTGATACTTAGCGATGGCCCCAAAGCTCTTATTTTGGTGAGCCTAACCTTTCCGTCATCTATCCTGCTTCTATGTGTGATTTTTAGGTGATTCCCCACCTGTCAAGTTATCTTCCCAGACATTATAATTTATGAACACTCACATGGGAAAGAGCCTTGCTCAATGCAAGGGGGTGAATTATGAGTTGCAGATGTCTAGGATTTATGAGATCACCTCATAGCACCTCCCTCTGCCCAGAGCAGGCTACTCAAGCACACAGTGGACACCGTCTGTGAGCTCTCTGATGGTCTGCACTGCTGTATCTTAGTGACTGCCTCAGGGCTATGCGCAAACTGGACAGGTATACAGCAAGCCATAAAGCTTCTTGAATGAATTAATGGAGATTCCATTACTTAGTGAATGAATACCAAGTCCTCTACTCCCTCCTGTATTTTCAGTATAGCCAAAATGGACTTATTATTTTTTTCCTCTCAAAAAATGGAAATCCCTGAGATTCTTAGCATTCTTGAATGATATTTTCCTTCTCCTGGTATTGGAAAAAAGGCGATCCATCCAGATATTACAGAGGTACTCACAGTTCTTGTTGGAAACCCCATATGGGATAAATGATGCTAATTTATGCATATTTACAGGCAACTAACTCCATACCCTAGTGAGCTACATAGCCTTGTAAGTTCAAAGTTAACCTTCCAACAATAGGAGCAGAATTTTAATTGAAAAAGGTAAGGCAGGCATCTGGCAGATGTGGCTTGTTTAGGGGGGCATTCTATTAAGGAGTCACTGAAATGGCTCTGTAGCTGTTGTAACAGATTCTTATTTAAATGAGATTTCACTTTCCTTTTTTTTAATAAGGAGAAAATCGCCTGTGTTTGCAATGTTTTTCAACAAACTGAGATTTCTTTCTCTCTCTAATTTTAAAATCATAATTGATTTATTTTGTAATGCAATATTGTCTAACATTCACAGGCTGATTTGAATAAATTATTCATCAGTTGTTTTTTTTTTTAAGTGACATACCAGCCCTTGCCTGCTGGAGCTCCTTTGACTCCCTTCTTGCCACCGAGGTACAGGAAACAAGCCCAGCCAAGGCAAACACCATTAATCAAAAGCCAGAGCAACTTGTTCTTCACTAAAGCCACAAAGGACAATGTTATGGATGAAGATACTTGATGGATCCTCATTTCTAATGGGGAGGTGGGAAGGGTGGAGCCAGGAGGTGGTGCCCACTAACGTACCTGTCACGTGTTATTATCCCTAAGGTATGCTTCCTTGAAATCAGTTACATTGTGAAAGTAGGCACATCAGGTGCCTACACAAAGGACAGCATATTTATTATTTCTTCACATGGATGAAATAACTTCTCTGGGTGTCTTTGTCCATTTGGGATGCTGTCATGAAATACCATAGCCTGGGTGGCTCCAACAATGGGAACATATTGTTCACAGTTCTGAAGGCAGGAAGTACAAGATCAAGGAACTGGCAAATATAGTGTCTGGTGAGGGTGTGCTTCCTGGTTCCCAGATGGCTGTCTTTTTGCTGTCTCCTTATCAGGTGGAGAAGAAGAGTTCTCCTTTATAAGGGCACTAATCCCATTTATGAGGGCTCCATCCTCTGACCTAGTCTTCTCCCAAAGGCCCCACCTCCTACTACTGGCACTTTGGGGATCAGAGCTTTAACATATGGATTTGAGGTGGGTGTGGGTGGGGGTGGGACACAGACATTCAAGCTATAGCACGTGGTCCTACTAAGTGCTATGGTTTGGGATTCAGAATGGAATGTGAAAGGTGATCACAGATTTGGGAGGCCTATGAGAAAGGCAAGGATCCTACAAATATTAGCCTACGAGTAAAAGTTGCTGTAAGTACTACCTCACCAGGCTGAGGTCAGGAAGGTCTATCTCCTTGCACACCATCTACCAGTCCTGTTTCCCAGAAGGTTCAACACTTGGCAGTCCCAGGCCTCTTCCCCAGGCCTCTTTGGCCAGCAGCCTGAGACAACATGGAAGGGGTTTCCACCGGGCCCCCGAGCAGGGCAGAGCCGGGACAGGCTGGAAAGGCTTCCGGCTACCTGACTCGGAGTCTGTTGGGGCGCCATTCCTCTGCCCAGGACAGAAGGCATGTCTCAACCACGGGAGTCAGAACCCTCTCTCTGAGGTGGGGTGTAGATGCCTGCCACCTGGAGTTGGTGCTCTGGCCTGTGGCTGGCTTTTGCCGGGCGGCCCTTCCCTGCTTCTCTCCATTAACGCCCAGGGCCAGGGTCCCCATCCTACTTGCTTGGGCCCTTAAGCCCCTACAGGAATCTTCCTTCCTACCACCTGGTGACCCTTGGTCTTGACCCCATCCCTCTGCTCTCCCAGGGCCTGGCCACTGGGTCTGGGGTCTGCACATCCTTCCCTCTGAAGGACTTCTGCTGGTCAGACTTGAAAAACGGTGTTTCTCTGGGCCTGCCGGTGAGCAGAGTGCTCACCCCCTGCTTCGTGCTGTCCCAATGCTCTTTTAGAAAACATTAAACTTGGAACCACGTGTCTCAGCAAAAAAAGAAAAAAAAAAAAAGGCGATCCATCCAGATATTACAGAGGTACTCACAGTTGTCCACCCCTGCCTCCAGCAATCTCAGCAACGTCCACAGGAAAGTATGAGCACAGACAAGTCCTCGCCCAGGAGGGAGCTCCTTTCCCCTCCATGGCCCAAGCATCTCCAGGAGCCTGGGGCCTGGAGGTGTGAGAGGGCAGCCTGGGGGAAGCACTCTGGAGACTCTGGGTCTTGGCCTCACACCAGTGGGCACTTCAAGGAGGCTGTGACTTCTGCCGTATCCCCAGGGAACAGAGACGTGCCTTCTCTCCTTCCCACTGAGGAAAAGATTTGAGAGGCTGAAGGACTGTCAGTCAGAACAGCTGTCAGTCACTAGAACAATCCCCAGATCAGTATAGCTCCCACCACGCTCTTTATTATTTTTTAAAAATATTAATAGAACTAATTAAATATAGAGGTGTGCTCCAGCCCTGATCTGTGGCTTCTCATCTCTCTTCTCCTCCCTCCTTCTTCCCGCTGGGGCCCAGTGTGTATTGTCAAAGTGTCAAGTGAGGAGGGAAGGAGAAAACTGGAGAGATAACACAGAATTGGTATGCTAGGCGAAGGCTGCGGACACAAGGGACTTCTTTTAATCCAGTCCATTAATCAGTTTCTCCGTAGAAATTGAATTAACTGTCTTTCATCAACATCACATCCCAGGACTTGAAAACACCGTGTGCCCACAGGAATGTAAATGCAGGAGGGCGTGTGTTTGCCTTCCTGTGTAGGTGAACCTGTGGGGCTCCCGTTCTTTGGTACAGTGCAGAGATCGAAAAGGCTGGCAATCAAAGGGGCTGGCAGTGGTTGGTGGCCTTGAACCTGGGCCAACGAAGCAATCTGCCGTTTTGTTTTTCTTGCTCACAGCCACTAGAAAGACTCCCTACTCCCATCCCTCTTTAACCTAAACACATTCACTGTCGAGTATCTGTCTCACTGTAAGATTTTTTTCCTTTGGGCTTCAGTTGCACCAGAACCAAGCAGCCCGTGCCCTGTGGCACCCCCCAGCTGTGTTGCTCATTCCTGCTAACATAGAGCTCTTTCTCTGGGTCAGTGGGCCCTGGCTTGTGCTGGGAATCCATCAGTGCAGGTATGAAAGGGTCTTTCTTCAGTCTTTGAGATAAAATTCAGACATTACTGTATGCGTATGAGGATGCAGCTCTAGAGAGAGGTCAGCCCCAGGAGCGTCCATTGAGATTTGGGCATCTGATTCATTTAATCAGTTAACTAATAGATATTTATTGGCCGTCTGCTGGGTTCCAGGATCTCTGCTGGATCTCAAGGGCACAGAGATAAAAAAAAGAAAGAAAGAAAGAGAAAAACAAACCCCAAACAATGCAAGTCTTTGCCGTGATAATCTATTGAGGGGAGACTGGTAGAACAAGCATTCACAGTACAGTGTAATAGATATTAAAGTGGAATTTCGCAGTCTGTGAGGTGAGGGCAGGAAGCTGACAGAGGAGGGATACTTGGTTTGGTGAGGCCAGGAAAGACCCCCGCAAAGAGGTAGTCTCTGGAAAGACAAACCATTTGCTATATGGAGAGAGGTCTTGGGAACAGATTCCAAAGGAAAGCAGTTTCTTCTTCCTCACATTCTGTTCTCCCTACAATAATGGGACAGAGATGTGATCATGCCATTCTCGTGATTACCCAACTGCAGTGGCATTTCACTGCCCTCAGAATAGCACAGCCTGCTTTAACAGAGAGACCTCTGCAGCCACAACCAGCATGTGTCCCTGATGTTCACCCTGGTGAAGGCTGATGGGCTTCCTCAAGCCCAGTCCAGCCTCCAAGGCTTCCCACCTGCTCTTCTCTCTGACTGGAGTACCTCCCCGTCTGTCCCCCATGCCTGCCTTGCCATTGCCTAGCTGAGTCCAACTCACCCTTCTGGCATCTAGAGGGCAGCTTTCTCAGAACCCCTGACTGGGATAGGCAGGCCCTCTGGTTAAGTCTCAGAGACCACCTCGGCCTGTGCTTCTTGTAGCAATGATCTCAGTTGTAATTATTGTTTGAAACCCATCTCCCTCTCCAGACTTCAAGTGCCAAGAAAAGAGGCACCATATTTGCTCTGATCCTTTTGTTAATGTCAGGGCCTGGTTTGTAGTAGATGTTTGATAAATGTTGCATTAATCCCTGCTGGATGAATGAGCGAATAGTTGGTGCTTAAAGAGACGTGTTTCAGGGAAATGGTGAGTGGGCTAGCAAGTAGCTTGCTTAGGGTGAGGTGAGCAGCCTTGCCAGATGGGACTAGGCAAGAGTTCATGTCAAGCTAAGGAACTTGGACTCTGTTCTGTAGGCAAAAGGAACTATGGAAGGCTCATGAGCAACAGAGTGACTTCATCTGATTTGTGTTTTCCAAATAGAAGTCTAGGGCAATGGATTATCAAGTTAACTCTCCAGAGTTGGCTTTCATTTGATTTTCTCACTCTTCTCATTAAGCAAAGGGAAGGAAAACAAGTTTTGGGTTTCAGTGGTGGGCGGGTTTAGAATTCAATAGGGGCACATTATCTACCTGTCACCTCCTTCCACCTCCACTCCACTCAACCTGAGAGACTCCCCAGGACCCATTTGGCTTTTAAGGCATGCTTAAATTATGCCCTTGCCATTCCAACCTCATGGGCTGAGTGCCCTCCTGCTTCCATGCCACTACTTGTGCTGTTCCCTCTGCCTTTCCCAGTACTGCCCATCCTTCTTGGCCTGCTTGAAGACCCCCTCCCCATGCGGAGCCTTGCTGACCACTGTAGGCCATCTGTTCTGTGAGATTCACGGAATGCTCCTGTTCTCTGCCCTCTGAGCACTCATGGAACCAGAGAGCCAGGCCCACCTTCTCTTTTAACAGGAGGGGAAATTGAGGAGGAATCAATTGTTGGGGTCATACATTTGGGGAGCGGCAAGACCAGGACCTGCCTCCAGGTGGCCCGACCCAACCAAGTCCATTGCTTTTTGCATATTGCTGAACCGAGCCCTTGAGCGCTGGTCTCTTATACACAGGTTTCGGCATAGGAACTCCTGAAAGACGTGGACCCCAGAGCATCTCATTTATTTGAGCATAAATGTCTGGCACATAGTAGCTATTCTATAAAGTGTCATTGATGTGAGACATTTTAGATAAGAAATACTTCTTTGGCCTCCATTAGCTTCTGCTCCGTTCGTTAGAACAGTGGGGGCCTGGAGACAAGAGCACTGATTCAGAAGCACATTTAGAAGAGGTGCGAGCCAGAGCAGAGGGTCTTATCGTAGAGGGTGGGCCTCGCAGAAGAGGTCTGGGGCACCATCTGGGAATATCTCAGCATCCTTGGCAGGAAGGGGTCTGCTGGGTTTTCTCCACTTGCCAAACCCCTCCCCCTTCCTGACCCATCCTGTCTTTTTCTGCCTGCTCTGTGTCCTGCGGACTGGGTTCACCTGGAGGCCGTCACCTAGACCTCTCTGCTGACTGGCTTCAGGTAGACTCAGCAAGTGCATGGAGAGAGAGCTGTTTCCAGGCTTCATCCCTCCAAACCTGCCTGTACTTCTGTAGGTGGCTGAAGTCCTACAGAATGCTCCTGCCAGGTGACTTCTTTCTCCCAGCCACCTGTGAGAAGTCTTTCCCCTCTGCCCCCTCAGGCACCAGGGCCATACTGCCATTCTGCTATTTCTGGTCCCAGATGCATGCCACCCCCGGTTGTCTCCCTACACCCTCTAATAGACCCCATACCAAATTTTCCTTTGAGTATGCCACCCTGTTTTTCTGGGGTTGGATCAGGGAGGAAGATAGTGTGGGACCAAGTATTTTTTGGCAATGATGCCAAATGTTGAAGAATACCTGGGTATACACAGTGTCATTGAGCCTGTCCCTGGAACTGAACATAGGGCAGATCGTGAGGCAGAAGAGTACCTCCCTACCCTCTCCATTCTTAGCTGGCCATATTGTGGTCACCTACCTTTTTTGGGGGGCTTTTATTTCATTAAAGAACGTTCATTCAAAAATTGAGTAAGATGTCACTATTCTCCATATTCATAGCTGTCACTGTCACTAGTCACAACACCGTGGGAGAGACATATAAACAAACTCCACAGAGAGGCGGATGAAGGGGACAAAGCAGGTGTGTCAGGTGTGGCTGGATGTGGAAGCCACCAGCCATATACCAGACCCAAATGGACCCTGAGAGGGAAAGAATGCTGGTTTTGGAGGAGGAAGATGTAGCTAAGCCCTGGGGTCCTTAATTGCCTTCCGAACCTTGTTGGTGAACTGGGAAAAATGACACCTTGCTTGCAGGCTGTCTTCAAGACCTAAGTGAGATGCTACATGCAAGTGCTAGGGCCAAGGGCTTGTCAATGAGCGGTCCCCATTGGCAGGGCGTGTTTTGCTTTTAAGTCCCAGGCTGAGCAAGGTAGAAGCACTGGGCACAACGGAGTTGATGTATTAGCATTTGATGACTGAATGCATGTTGAATGAGTGAACGAAAGGGGAGGAGACGGTAGCCTCTGCCGCCGTGGGTGGGAGTGGGCTCCATGGTGAGAAGCTGGGGTTCTGACTCCAGCCTGTAAGGGCACAATTCTGTAAGAATACCTACCAGGGTATTCTTTGGTGTTCTTTAGTACAGATTGCTCCCACAGGGAACTACAGGAAGAAGGGGATGGCCAAAGCAGAGGTGACTTCAATTAGCTGTTGATTCTTGGCTTTACGCATTTGACACAAACTCAAACCTGACTGGTTCGTTTATTTCATCTGGTGAGGAACCAAGACAATGGAGGGCGGAAGATATCGATTTCATTAGAAATAGAACTTTTTTCTGCCTTTCCTTTTTTCTTCTTTAAAAACCCTGGGCAACTGACCTAGTTTCTCATTCCCTTTGAACTCAGCTACGGCAGATCTTCTTCAAAGCGGGGTTGTAACATTCAGGTTCTTCACTTTATGTGGGTCAGGGCGACTCTTCCCATCACTGAGAGAGATGGGCTATGAGCACCATCGTTTTCAGCTGCCTTGGTGCCTGGAAATCTTTTGGAATTCTCTTTCTTCGCTTCCTTGCTAGCCCTAAGTGCTTTAAGTCACGGTAGTTTGCAGGAAAAGTGTGGCAGAGGAAATGTTTACTATTTGATTTTCTACTAAATGACTTTTAGAAGGCAATGGGCAGAACAGACAGTTATTCCTGGCATCTTTCCATTCCTGCCATCCCTGGTGGTGGTGGTGGAGGTGTTACCTGTCTTTCACACACAGAGCAAAGAACACCTGATCAAGAGTCAGGGCACCAGGTAGTGAGTAATGTGATCTTGGATAAGTCACAACTTATTTGTGATGCTTTATCGGAGAAGGCCCCTTAAGCCCTTTGGTTCTCTGATGGCTCTGCAATTTTGATGTAGGTTGGGGGAGGAAGGGCATCTTGCAAGGCACTCTAAAAATAGAAACATCCTCCTTTCTCCAAAATAGCACTAATATTTCCTTGCTATGCCATCCCTGCAGGAAGCAGAGCTGGGCAAACACACAGCAGGGAGGAGAGGTCTCCTTCCAGTGTGATTTGAGCTGTTCTTAACGGCTAATCTCCTTCCAAATTTCTTCTGGACTGGTGTGCTACTGAAAATTTCATCATTAGAAAGTCATTCCTTTGAGTGGGACATTACTGAATTCAGGAGTTACTAGTTAAAATGAACTTTGGCACAGTTATTTGAAGAGTTTAGTTTACCAGACAGCTTTCCAAAGAGGCAGCTGGCTGATGACACAGCAAATCATTCCAAAGGAGCTGGAGGATGGGAAAGTCTGGAGGGCTGGTGGACCAGGCAGGCCTATGTGAGGTTCGGGGCAAGACCCGTATTCCTGTAAAAGAGCAATCTGTGCAACATCCCAGCTGTGCTGAAGTCTGGAGGGCCCTGCTTGCTTTCCTCCACTAGGAAGTTGAACTCTCTGTCCAACTTCATACCTCTTCCCCCAACTCTCCATTTCTGAGACCCAAAATTCAGGACAGCACGTTAGGCAGCCCTGGAGCCCAGCATAGCCTTGGTGTGCTTCCCACTCCTCCCCCACATGCAGGCCTGTCCCTGGCTCCGTCCCCTGAGTTCAGTGGAGCTCCAATTACAGCCAGCAGCCACAGGCCCAAGTGTGCTTCTTCTGGTTTCACGAAAGGCTCTCAGAGATGGCTATTACACATTTTAACAAATAACAGGAGCATGGAGGCAGGACTTTGATCGCAATATGAACACTGTAATTTCCACCTTTTAGGGCAATGAATCTATGGAATCAAAGTCAACCAAGAGGATGTGGCGTTGAGCTTCTGCCATGAGCTGCTATTGCCTGGGTTGGGGAGCGGGGAGTGCTCGGCAAACACTTGGCTTGAATGCCAGATGGGACCCTTCAGCTCTTAGAGCTGCTGGAAACACAAAGGGCAGTTCCTAGAGCTGTGCTAGTGGAGGGCCCTGGGAGGCGAGGACCGTCTCACTCACTCAGTCACACATGAGTGTCACTCATGGCTTACTGCACCTGAACCCTGCAAAGTGTTGGGAAAACCCCCACTGCCACCAACATGAGTGCAGACTCCCAGATGGCTACCACTGGCTACTAGTGACTGAGGGTTTACCAGGTGCTGTGCTAAGTGCTTCTCACCAATTGTTACTAGTAATGCTCAGAATGGCTCTAAGATGTAGGCGTTCTCATTAGCCCATTTTTTTGCCCAAAAAGAAATTGAGGCTTAGAGAGGTTAATTACCCTGCCCAAGGAGACCAGATGAAAGCAGGTGAACAAGGGTCTCAAAGTCAGGGAACCTGAGCCCAGAGCTAGGACGCTACCTGGGCCCCTCCACTGTCTCTCTGAAAAGACAGCTAGCCTCGACCTGCAGTGCTCAGTTTCTGGAGGAGAAGGAGGAGGTGAGTGTAAATGATCATAACACATGTAGTAAGAGAGGTTGTCCCAAGGTCCAGGGGAGTTCCAGGAAGCATGCTGGAGGAATGCTGGTTAGGGCAGTGGGTCCCAGGAACTGAAACCCTCCGTCTCGGATTTCATGGAGATTGTGGGGAAAACTCTGAAGGTAGACAGAGACTCATGAAAGAATCATATAAATCAGTGTAGATTTACCACTGAGAAGAGTGAATCACTCATTTCCCAAAGGACTCAAATTAGTCTTCAAAGAGGATGCATTTGATCTGTTCCCAAGAATGGGCGAGTTTTCCCAGGGGAGAGAGTGAACTCTCCAGGACTCAGTGCAAGGTTCTGAGGTGTGGGTGAGGAGAAGGTTTTAGGGACGAAGGACAGTTCCAGTGGGTCTGACTGGAGCCAGGGCTCAAGGAAGGGAGAGGCTGGACAGTTAGTTTGGGATGAACATTCAAAAGGCCCTTGTTTGTCAGGTAAGGGGTCACGGAGGCTTTCTCACAGAGGTTGGGTTGAGAATGGGGTGGGCCGCCAAAGGGCCAACACACGTTTGAAGTTGGGGAGGATGGACGTCCAGTTTACCCCTTCAAGCTGCCCTTGGGCTCAACTGAGAAGGATCTAGGCACATAGAACATGACCCTGGGTACTTGTTTAACAATGAATTAGACTAGATGGTTGTTCTACTAATGTACGTGCTGGGTAAATATGGTACCAACAGTGTGGCACTCCCATAAGGCGAGACAAGAGTCAGGCTTGGAAGGAAGAAGTTTATCATAGTCACAGGTGCTGGAGAGGGTCCTGTCTCCACACAGGGCCATGGGGGAGGTGCCGGGCTTTGGTCAGGAAGTAGAAGACAAGAGTAGGGGAAAACCTGAGCTGCAACCCTTACCAGCATTTCTTTGGGAAAGGCAGGACAAGGCAAAGCAAACAGCAGAGGATTATCTGGTTGGAATAATTCCAGCTGGTTCTAGGCTCTACAGGTGGTCCCAGATGTCCTGGCATGTGGCCCTGGGGTGATTTAGAGCTAGAGAAATATTGGCACGTGTATCAGATAAGGAAATGAATTGGAGGGTACAGACTCCTATGAAAGAGGTGTATGCCCCCGAAGAGTCTTTTGCAATCTCTAAGAATTGGCTAGCCCTGGGAGGCACAGCCTCCTCCTGCCAGCAAGTGTTTTAAGATGTCAAAACATCCTAAATATAGAAAAAAAAGTCCCATGATTAAAGCAGTGATTCTTCCTTTCTCCTTATTCTCTATACCCAATACCTGGGCAGTTATTATCTTCTGTTCTCACACTATCTGATTTTGGAGTCCTTTGAGAACTCACTTCCTTCCCCGAAGAGATGATGATGTGTGTCCTAAAGAGATCTGGCCAGACGCAGAGACTGGGGTCACGGCTGCCCCACATGGTGCTGTGCCTCAGTTTTCCTCCCACCTTTATGCTCTCAGCTCATTTTCTTCTTTTACTATTTCAAGGCATCTTCAGAATCCAGTGCCAAGGCCCTCCTGGAAGTTGGTGGTATTTAGAATCCTTTATACCCTGAGCCCCATGGCTCACCAAAGCCCATCTCCCCTGTTTCCTTTTTTCAAACAGCACTTCTTGCTAGTCCCACCACTGAGGAGGACTTCTGCAGGCAATGTCCAGCTACTCAGATGCTGCCCCTACTTAGAAGCCCAGTTTATATTCATATAGCTCTCCCAATCCCCTAAGCAGAAGTAAGTAACCCCATCTTTGGTGTCCCATGGTGCTGTGGCTTTGTTGGTTATTATCCAATTTGTCTTACATTTTGCGAGGATTTCCTTGTGATGGAGCAAAGGCTGCATGATGTAGACTGGGAAAACTCTTCTCTGTTTATCTCTGCTTCTAGTACCCTAAGTCCCCCCCACCCCAACGCCTTGTACTAGGGTCAGCTGGGGCTGACAGTGTCTCTGGGTGGATTGTCACAAGCCTGGACTAGGACTATGCAGTCCTCAGTCTTTTTTCTCCTCCTTGGTGCACTCTCTAGTCTGTCCTCTCCATGGGGTTGAAGCAATACCCAAGTAGCTTAGGACTCACATACCTATAGGGCTATGTCCCAGGTCTCTAGAGCTGGGCTCCAGGGGTCACTCTGGTGAGTGGATCTCTCCCAAAGGCCAGCATGGTGTTTCTTTCTTGAGATGGCATAATGTAGACCACTGGCTTCGGGAGATTATCTCATGTTGGACAGAGGATGAGTTTTGGGCTCTGAGCTACCCGTGGTCCACCACCAATCCTTAGGCTTGGGCCATATGTGTGGGCCTTGCATCAACACTTGCCCAAACCTTTTCTGCCTAGGGTGCTACTTCTGGGTTCTAGCACTCAATGGTGATGGGGGCGGTGGCAGGTGTCTTTTACACCATGAACACCTGCTTCTGGCAGGCAAGGTAGCCCCCCACCCAATCTGTGCCATATATCCGGCAGTTATCCAGAGGTGGTTGTGCCTATCTTAGATGGCTAAGCTCTACAATGCTAGTGGCCATTCTGACAATGTTCTCTCTTGCTCCAGTAGATGTGCTGACACTGTGTTCTGTTATGTTGTTCTTAATCAGTGCCTAATGAGCAATGATCTCGTGTGAAGGAGACCTCTTTTCTTCCCCTGCCCGTGGCCCCTTTATCTACCCTTGCCCCAGGTGGTAATATAGAAAGGCAGATGTGCAGGAAATGCTCAATGAGACCAAGAGATCACATAGGAGGAATTCAGTAATCAGGGCTTCAAAAGTTCAAGGGAAGATAGAGTTGGAAGACATGCGGTTTTGCATTTATGCTACAAAACTCCAAATGGTAAATCTAACACGACCAGAGAATGAACTAACATTTACATTTTCCTGTGTGCTCTGGGGAGCGTTGCATCAGTGATCATCATGGCTGGGGCACTGTGATACTGAGAGTTATTGGGAGCTGGGGCTCAGGGAAGCACGTGGATGAAGCAGTGTCATACAGTCTGACGTAACCAGCATTAAAAACACAAATTTAGGGACCTACAGAGGCAAGAAAATCTTTATTATTTCAGTGCAAATGGGTTTCAAAGAACTACAGCATTGGGAGTAAATAACAGCACGGCTATCTTTTTTCTAAGGTGGGAGATATAAAATTAGCCAGGAATAGCACAGATGATTGTAGAGAACATGAGGGGCTGGTTTCTAGACCTGAAAAGAAAAGGAAGAGATGTTCCCCGGGCTTTGTGAGGAATCTTCTTTTTTTTTTTTTTTTTAAAGACTTATTTTTTCTAGAGCAGTTTTGGGTTTACAGTAAAACTGAGGGAAAGTTGCAGAGATTTCATGTTTGCTCCCCCCACTCCCCCTCACTCCCACACATGCACAGCCTCCTCCATTATCAACATGCCCCACCCCCAGGGGAACATTTGTTACAATTGATGAATCTGCACTGAACATCATTATCACCCAAAGTCCACAGATTACATCAAGGTTAACTCTTGGCATGGCCCATTCTGTGGGTTTGAACAAATGTATAATGACGTGTATCCACCATTATAGTATCACACAGAGTAGTTTTTTATGAAGAATCTTCATGCGTGCTAATTGGGCAATAAAGAAACACCTGTTATACAAAATCAGGAGTTGGCAAACTCCAGCCTGTGTCCACCACAGGGCAAAGCTGGCCACTTCTGCTTGTTTGCATATTTTGTCTGGCTGCTTTCATTGCTTTAACTACAGAGTTGAGTGGTAGCTGCTGAGACCATATGGTCCACAAACCTGGAAAAAATATTTATTATCTGGCCCCTGTCCTAAATCTTCATCAGTAAATCACTATACCTTATATAGATCCATGGATTATTTTTAACTTTCTATTTAAAACAGTTTTAAACTTGACAGGAAACAAAGCATACGGGTAGTAGCAACAACTCTGATGTTTCCCACAGAAACCCCTTCCAATTTTCTCCAACTGTTGCAAAGGGTCACAGTTGTACCTCACTGCCACATCCTTCCATGTGGATCACTTCCTCAGTACCTCCTTTACGTTCCTCATTCTTACTTTTTTTTTTTTAAAGCTTTGATTTACAGGGAGTTCTGAAAATAGCACAGAGAGGGCTTATGTATTTTTTGCCCGGTTTCCTCCTCTATTAGTCAGAATTTTCCACAACCAATAGTATGTGTGTATGTATGTATGCATGTATATAGTGATTTATTATAAGGAATTGGCTTATATGGTTATAGAGGACAGTGAGTCCAAAATCTGTAGTATGGGCTGGCAAACTCGGGATCCAGAAGAGCCAATGATGCAGATGAAGTCTGAAAGGAGTCTGTAGGAGAATTCTCTCTTGTTCCACAAGGCTGATCTTTTCTTGCAGGCCGTGCCTTCAACTGGTTAGGTGAGGCCCACCCACACTATGGAGAGCAATCTGCTTATCTCAAAGCTTACTCATTGAAATTTTAATCATATACAAAAGCACTGTCCAAATTGACACATCAAATTAGACATCACACTTCCCATGGCAGGTACTTACATAACTGTAGTATGATATCGAGCCAGGAAAGTGATCCATAGATTGATAGCACATTTTATTTTTCATTTTTTATTTTTTAAAGATTTTATTTACTTATTTGACAGACAGAGATCACAAGTAGGCAGAGAGGCAGGCAGAGAGAGAGGAGGAAGCAGGCTCCCCGCGGAGCAGAGAGCCCGACGTGGGGCTCGATCTCAGGACCCTGAGATCATGACCCAAGCTGAAGGCAGCGGCTTAATCCACTGAGCCACCCAGGTGCCCCTTGATAGCACATTTTAAAATAAAAATTTTACACATATGATTCCACAAAAAAATTTGCCTAGGGTAGCCCTGCTCACAGTTTTTAAACTTGGCTCCAGGAGTTGGAGGGTGTCAATGGACGTAACTTTGAGGCTACCCCTGGATGGGGGAAAGATCAAGTGAGTGCATTCCAGGCTCTCACCCACTCCTGATGAATTTTTCCTTTTAACTGGGATGTCTGGGTGGCTTAGCCAGCTAAGCGTCCAACTCTTGGTTTTGGCTCGGGTCACAATCTCAGGGTCCTGGGACTGAGCCCTGCATTGATCTCTGGGCTCAGCACAGAGTCTGCTAAAGATTCTCTCCCTCTTCCTCCCCTCTGCCCCTCCCCCCACTCATGCTCTCTCTCTAAATAAATAAAATCTTTAAAAAGGGAATTCTTTTAACTGTGCTGCTATGGAGTTTCACTTGGTGCAAAGGCTTCACTGCTAAGAACATTTGTATTTCATGGATCTAGGTCATTTTTAGGCCATCCCTGCATATACACCTCTTCTCCAAATTTACTTCAGACCTGCTTCTTTTTCTTACCTCTTTCTCCAAGCAGTTCTTTCAGCCTCTTGACTATGACATCTCTCTGTGACCTCCTACCATGCGTGATCATTCTCACATGCTTTCAGCATCTCAGGCCTTGGCCACCTGTACTCCCCTTCCTGTACTTTCTGTTCTCCTCTGACCTCTAGTAATCCTGTACTTTTAGAGGAACTCTTTCTGTCCCATTGCTGAGCCATGGAGAGCCCCATTTCTTCTTTTGGCCATAGATCACTTTCTTTCTTTGGCCATAGATCACTTTTCTTGAGAAGTGAATGGTAAGTCAGACAGCCTCTCTTCTTTATTGTAATACTTCTTCAAAAATGCTCTCCAATAGATATGGAATATGTTTACATGTGACAGGACCACAATCATAATGGGGTATTTTAATGGACCATTTTTAGTATTTGATCAAGTAGATTAAATGACAAGAATTTAGAAGGTTTGAATGATAAATAATTTTCTTTTAATAATCATGTTAAACTTTGTATTCAAAAGTTATTTAAATCATGCCTTTGTTGGATAGATTATGTATTATTTGCTTTTATCATCTACAACAATTTAATAGAGTTAACATCCAGTTTTTAATTAAAGTATTGGATACCTTAAAGCTTAAAAAACCTTTACATTTCTAATTGTTTAAAGTCAAAGCCAAAATAAAAACTCTGACCTCCCTAAGCAATGTAGAGCTTTTGTTCCTCTTGCCTCTTCTGTCTTTTTACTCTTTGTTACTTTAATCTCAATTTGTCTTTTTTCATCAATTTTATAACCACACTGAAAGCAAATTATTTGGACTTATTTTTACTTAGTTTTGATGTTCATCATCAGGCGTTCTGAGTATTCCCTCCACTCCTACAACTCCACTGTTATTGATTCCAGTGATCTGGAGAATGTTTTATTTATTTTTTTTTAAGATTTTATTTATTTATTTGACTGACAGAGATCACAAGTAGGCAGAGAGAGAGGGAGGAAGCAGGCTCCCTGCCAAGCAGAGAGCCCAATGCGGGGCTCAATCCCAGGACCCTGAGATCATGACCTGAGCTGAAAGGCAGAGGCTTAACACACTGAGCCACCCAGGCGCCCCCTGGAGAATGTTTTAAATAAAATTTTTAGATGATTTTTTTTGGTAATTTTATTTTATTTTATTTTTTAGTGTTCCAAGATTCATTATTTATGCACCACACCCAGTGTTCCATGCAATACATGTAAATAAATATTTTTTTAGAGGGAAGGGGAATTTGAGTATATTTTTTAAATTTGGAATATTTAAAGACTGCTATCTCTGTTTGAAAAATAATTGGGTCAAATCCTTTTTCCTCTATAGATTTTGTTTCTTTCTGCTTAGAGATTATCACCAAGTCTGTCCTTTAGCCACTAAATGATTTTCCACAGCAGTGAATCAAGCAAGGAATATAATTTAGTTATTATATTTCTTCATGTAGTTTCTAATTATATTCTATAAAGCTTGCAAAGCCCTCCTACATTTTCATTTCAAACATGAAAAAGGTATACAATTTTTCTATAATTTTCTTCTGTTCCATGCAGTGAATCTACTTCATAAGAAGGATTCTTCTCTGACAGCTGCACACTTCGCTCTCCAGTGCTACAGAATGTTTTTGAAGTTTTCATATTCACTCACTAATCACTTAGCAAATATATATTGAGCATTACACGCCAAGCACTGTCGTAGGCACTAGGAACACATAACAAAATAGAGAAAGACAAAGCCCTCACGGAGCTTATGTTCCAGTATCAGAGACTGACATTAAACAAAATTATATAAATAAAGTATAGAGTATGTTAAATAGTGATGTATGATAAGGAAAAAAGTAAAGCAGAAAAGAGGAGTAAGGAATGTTGGATGGCATTGAAATTTTAGGTAAAATTTTAGGTCATTTAGGAGAAACAGGTGAGATTTGAATAAAGATGTGAAGGAAGTGAGGGGCACCTTAACAATTGGTTAAGCATCTGACTCTTGGTTTTAGCTCAGGTCATGATCTCAGGGCTGTGAGATTGAGCCCCGTGTTGGGTTCTGTGGTGGGCATGGAGCCTGCCTAACATTTTCTCTCTCCCTTTTCCTCTGTCCCTCACCCCCACCTCTCTCCCTTTCATTAAAAGAAAAAAATGATGTGAAAAAGGGAATCATTGGCTATCTAGTGAAAGAGACCCGGAAGACAGGCCACAACACCTAGTGCAAAGACTCCAGGGCAGGAACCCATTTGGCAAATGCTAAGAGCAGCTAGGATGCCAGGGAGGTTGGAGCAGGACAGAGAGAGGTAGAAATTGAGGTTAGCAATAGAGTAGCAGGGGAAGATCATATAGGGGCTTGAATTCCATGGAAGAATGTACAAATGTTGTCTCTGATCCATCTCTGAGCACTGGGGGAATTGCACTACAGATAAGACATCATATTTTGATATTTCATTCTGATTGGTATGTTGAGAAAAGACAATGGTGGGGAAGGGCAGAAGCTGAGGGATCACATAGAAACCTACTGTAATAATCGGGGAAACATTACAGTGGTTTGGATAGAGGGATAGCTGTAGAGGTTGTGAGGGATGATCAGATTTTAGATATATTTTGAAGGCAGAAACTGTTGATAGGTTGAACATGGTGTGTGAGATAAAGAAAGGGTTAAGACTACTCCAGGGTTTCTGGACTGACCCACTGAAGGGGTAAAGTTGCCAGGAAGGTAAGTGGGGAGAGGGGAAGTAGTTTCAGTGAGTAAGAATCTGGAGCTCCATTTTAGAATTTGAGATGCTGATTCAACCTGCAGTGGTGGTGATGAGTAGGCAGTCAGGCATGTGTGTCTGGAGATCCAGGGCAAGGCTTAGGCTAAGATGGACATTTGGGAGCCAGCAACGCATAGATGGTGTTTAAGCCATGACACTCAATGAGATCAGTCTAGGGGCTGAGGATGGGACATTTCAGGGCTTACAGGACAGGAGAAAGGGTGGCAAGTGAAGGAGTTGGTGGAGTGGCAGAAAGATAAGAAGAAAAACCAAATAATTGTGGTGTTAGAGATACCAAGGAAAAAACAGGTCCAGTCATTGAGATCTGAGAATTTACCACTGGATTTGGCAACAGAGGTCATGGTGTCTTTCTGAGGGGTGATGGGAGCAAGAGCCTGACTAGAATGAGTTTGGAGAGAGAACTGGAGGAAATCTGAGATACAGGTCAGCCCATTCTTTCAAGGGTTTTTGTAATAAAAGGAAACAGAGAAAGGGGGTGCTACCTGAGGCAGAAGCAAGGTCAGGAGAGGGGAACGGAAGAAATAACAGCACACATCCATTGCTGTGTGACAAATTACCACAATCTAGCATCTTAAACACATGCATGCATACGGGACAGTTTGTGGTTTCCGCAGGTCAGCAGGGTAGGCACACCCACTGGGTACCTCTTGCTCAGGGTTTCTCATGGCTGTCCTCATGCGCCTGTGCCTTTCCGCAGCAGGGGACGCCTTCCAAGCTCATGTGGTGGTTGGCCGAATTCAGTTCCTTGCAGTTGTAGGACAGAGGTTCCTGTTTCCTTGCTGGCTGTCAGCTGGGGCCCCTTAGCTGCCAGTTACCACTTGTGATTCTTTGCCATATGGCCCCTCACAGTTCCCTCTCACAAGGTGACAGCTCACTCCAGGGCCAGTGGGAGAAACTCTCAGCTCAGGAAAGGCTTCTGCCTGGTTAGGTGAGGCCCACCCAGAATACCCTCCTTTGGATTGACTCAAAGTCAACAGGAGTAGAGAACTTAATCATACCCATAAGGTCTTTTCACCTTTGCCAGATGAGGTGATACAATCCAGGGATATTTATCCCATCACCTTTGTCATATTCTATTGGCTAGAATCAAGTCCCAGATTCTGCCTGCAGGCCAGGGGCAGGATTACACAAGTGACTCACTTGGAGTCACCATAGGGTTTGTCTAACACATATATCTATAGAAATAATGTGGTGGAGAGGAAAAGTTTGATGATGTGGGGGAGAAAGGGGGAGGGTGCCAGAGCATTGTCCTCAAGTCACTGAGGATGGATGGGGCTCAGTGCAGAAGCAGAGACACTAAGCTG
Source organism: Taxidea taxus jeffersonii (assembly GCA_003697995.1). NCBI lineage: Eukaryota > Metazoa > Chordata > Mammalia > Carnivora > Mustelidae > Taxidea > Taxidea taxus. Next base: position 34,423 of record RCUC01131224.1, read on the forward strand.
AGCTCCAAGAACAACCAGTCTTCCTACAGAGGGCAGCCGGGGTTGGGGGGAGCTGGGTAACCTGATGCCTACAGTTGTGAGTATGACATGGTGGAACTTGGGGAAGGCCTCTCTCCTTGCCACTTCAGGTTTCTTCAGGAGATACGGAGCAAGGGCATCAACTGACAGTGACGATGCAGAAGGAGGGCTTAGAGATATACTTGAACACATGTTCTTATTTCTCGTCATATGGCTAATACATATTTATAGCATAACTTTCATTTGTTCTGTACTCTCATCTTTATGGAGAAGGAAAAGAAAATCAATGGAGTCAGTGTTGGAGGGTGTCGGGGATGAACGGGTAACCTGGAACCCCGAGCCCGAGCCCAGGGTGGCCAGATGGCAGACTGGAATGCTTCTGGTGAGGTCTAGAAGATGCACTCTGATCTGGACCAGGGGCAGAACCGAAATCCCTAGTGAAATGCACACTAAAAGGAGGCCAGTGATTCAGGATTGAGCAGAGGTGGGGCTGGTGATCTAATCACCGTAGATGGTAGCACTCATGCGTTAAGGGCACATTTAGCAAGTGATTCAGACGGTGGAGCCACAAGGCTAATGGACATTGCATATTCAATATTTTCATTTATGGCTCATAAATGCAGGGCTTGTCCTGACTTATAAACTACATGTAACACCTGTATCACAATGCATTTTCCCCACAAAATTTCCCAGGTAATTAGTTTAATGGAGTTTTGCCATTTGGCATACCTCCTCTCCCTTTCCAAGCAGTCCTGGGGAATATCTGAATTATGGGGGAAAAAAAGATCTTACCACACAGCTATATTTAGAAGTTAAGTTAACAGAAAATGCTCCATAGTAGGAATACCCAGCATAACATAAAGAGACCAATTCCCAAGCTTAGAAATCCATTCATCTTACCCACAGCCATTGATATTTTATTTATTCTACCCCTAGGATGGCACACTAAGACCTTGGGAGAGGCTTGCTTCTCTAGCCAGGCTGTCCATCTTTCCAGTTTTTCTATATTTCTACATATTCACTGATTTTCATTCATCCTGTCTTTATTTTTTTTAATTTCTTTTCAAGGTTCCAGAATTCATTGTTTATGCATCACAACCAGTGCTCCATGCAATACGTGACCTCCATAATGCCCATCACCAGGCTCACCCAACCTCCCACCCCCACCCCTTCAAGACCCTCAGTTAGTTCCTCAGAGTCCACAGTCTCTCATGGTTCATCTCCCCCTCTGATTTCCCCCAACTCCCTCCTCCTCACCATCTCCCCATGTCCTCCGTGTTATTCCTTATGCTCCACAAATAAGTGAAACCATATGATAATTGACTCTCTGTGCTTGACTTATTTCACTCAGCATAATCTCCTCCAGTCCTGTCCATGTTGATACAAAAGTTGGGTATTCATCCTTTCTGATGGAGGCATAATACTCCATAGTGTATATGGACCACATCTTCTTTATCCATTCATATTGATGAATCATCTGTCACATATAGATGTTGAAGGGCATCTTGGTTCTCCACAGTTTAGACTCATTCTGGGTGCATCCCTACCAGATCCCAATCTTTGCAGTGGCAGGAGACATCTCGGAAAGGACCATTTCTTCTTGCTGCAGAACTTGGCCTAGTCTCCCATGTGGTATTCACTTTCCAGCTTTACTAAACCCATGGACTGGTCATCCCACAGGTCTGTAGTCTGGTATGTTCTGTGCCTGGAGCTGCTGTATCACTTAGGTTTTGATCATCACATAGGTACTTAGGTTTTGATAGCAAAAGAGTATTCAGCTTGTTTTCCTGGTGGCTGCTGTTTTGTCTCTCTCTTGCTATGTACCTTCCTGTTACTCTCAAAAGTTACTCTGGATCCTCTAGGAAGCCTCATAGCCAGCAAGGCCTTGTGACACTGCCAGCGAAGAGCCGTGCTCCTGTGGACTGACCAGTCCCAACTACAGCCTGGATGACCCTGGTTCCATGTGGCTGGTGGGCTGCACATGTTGACAATAGCTTCCAGGGAGGGTCTGAGATCAGCTCTAAAGGTATCAGGGTAAAGCTTACCTTCTTCAGTTAGCTAAGCATTACTTGAGCAGCCCTACTGGTTTTGCAAAGACGATTCCCTGGCTGTCAAAGTTGACAGTGGTTTGATTTGCATAAGGAGCTCCAGGGTCCAGAGAGAGGGGAAGGGACGGAAGCTTCTAATGGCAAGTGGACCTAGGAAGCACTGCTGGGTATGTTATAGGGTCTAGGAAGGGCCACATATACCTTGAAATGAAGTAAAATGAAACAAACAGGTGTCAAGGCTGGGCCTAGGCCTGTCACAGAAGGAAGGATGTTTTGACACAGCATGCGGTCGGTGGTGGAAGCCCCTGTGGACCTTACTTTTCCACAAAGTGGTTGATTTATTCATCAAATACTGGCTGCATATTCACTGAATATGCCAGGCATTGGGTTGGGCTTTGTGGGTACACTGATGGATAAACTTGGTATGTCACTATCTCTGGAGTGTTTACAACATGCCTGTGTTCACAGATCCACTTCTGAGCCTGAGAGCAAGACTGTGGTCCTGGCCCGGGCTCCCAGCTCTGCTATGGTGGAGCCCGGGTCAAGCGGCTCTGTGATCACGTACGTTTTGCTTTGTGCTGCATTAGTCTACAGGAGCAGCATCGTGTGGCAGCTGGAAATGGTAACGGTAGCAGACCAAGGAGCCTTTCCAGTGCTCTTTCATCAGAGAGGAATGAGAGGAGCATTCCAGGTCCAGGGAACACCCTCCTTAAAGGAGTGACCACAAACAGTGAGAGATGTGGGTCTGTGTCCTGAGGGCAATAATTAGAGACAAGTTTGAATGGATGAGTCAGGCTGTGGGATGGGGAGGGGATTGGAGTGGTGGGTGTGGGGAACCCCAGGAGAATGCCCAGTGCTGCAGGCTGGTGGCTGCTGTGTTGTTAGATTACATACTCCCCTAAGAGGATGTTACCCCAAATATATATCTCTTTATTCATTTCTAAAAAGTAACTAGTATATCATGTGCCTATAAATAGATATATGCATATAGGTAATAGAAACTAATAGATGAAACTAAAGATGAAATAATACTTAAATATTTTTATTTCATTTTATGTGTAAATGATTCAAAAATATGATTGGATACACTTCATAGTGTTTGTTGACTCTTTTATTTTATTTTTACTTTTTTATTTTTTTATAAACATATAATGTATTATTAGCCCCAGGGGTACAGGTCTGTGAATCGCCAGGTTTACACACTTCACAGCACTCACCATAGCACATACCCTTCCCAATGTCCATAATCCAACCACCCTCTCCTTACCCCTCCTCCCCCCAGCAACCCTCAGTTTGTTTTGTGAGATTAAAAGTCTCTTATGGTTTGTCTCCCTCCCGATCCCATCTTCTTTCATTTATTCTTTTCCTACCCTCCAAACCCCTCACATTGCATCTCCACTTCCTCATATCAGGGAGATCATATGATAGTTGTCTTTCTCCAATTGACATATTTCGCTAAGCTTAATACCCTCTAGTTCCATCCACGTCGTCGAAAATGGCAAGATTTCATTTCTTTTGATGGCTGCATAGTATTCCATTATATATATATATACCACTCTTCTTTATCCATTCATCTGTTGATGGACATCTAGGTTCTTTCCATAGTTTGGCTACTGTGGATATTGCTGCTATAAACATTTGGGTGCACGTGCCCCTTTGGATCAGTATGTTTGTATCTTTAGGGTAAATACCCAGTAGTGCAATTGCTGGGTCATAGGGTAGCTCTATTTTCAACTTTTTGAGGAACCTCCATGCTGTTTTCCAGAGTGGTTGCACCAGCTTACATTCCCATCAAAAGTGTAGGAGAGTTCCCCTTTCTCTGCATCCTTGCCGCATCTGTCATTTCTTGACTTGTTAATTTTAGCCATCCTGACTGGTGTGAGGTGGTATCTCAATGTGGTTTTGATTTGTATTTCTCTGATGCTGAGTGATGTGGAGCATTTTTTCATGTGTCTGTTGGTCATCTGGATGTCTTCTCTGCAGAAATGTCTGTTCATGCCCTCTGCACATTTCTTGATTGGATTATTTGTTTTCTGGGTGTTGAGTTTGCTAAGCTCTTTGTAGATTTTGGATACTAGCCCTTTATCTGATATGTCGTTTGCAAATATCTTCTCCTATTCTGTCAGTTGTCTTTTGGTTTTGTTAACTGTTTCCTTTGCTGTGCAAAAGCTTTTGATCTTGATGAAGTCCCAATAGTTCATTTTTGCCCTTGCTTCCCTTGCCTTTGACGCTGTTCCTAGGAAGAAGTTGCTGTGACTGAGGTCAAAGAAGTTGCTGCCTGTGTTGTCCTCAAGGATTTTGATGGATTCCTTTCTCACATTGGGGCCCTTCATCCATTTTGAGTTTATTTTCATGTGTGATGTAAGGAAATGGTCCAATTCCATTTTTCTGCATGTGGCTGTCCAATTTTCCCAACACCATTTGTTGAAGAGCCTGTCTTTCCATTGGACATTCTTTCCTGCTTTATTGAAGAGTGTTTGTTGAATCTTAGTGTATCATTTTGTAATAGAAAAATTTAATTTTTAAGTACAGGTTCTTTTTTTCAAAATTTTATTTAAATTCTTGTTGGTTAACTTATAGTGTAATATTGTTTTCAGGAGTAGAATTTAGTGATTTATCACTTACATATTTCAATATTCACTTTTATTGTCTGTTTATTGCTGGAAATTTCATTTTGTGACAATATGTGGAGCCGACTGCAAAAAAGACATCATTGGCTGCTGTAATTAAAATATGGCACTCATTATTTTAGTCCTATCCACCAAATATATGAAGGTTTTTGTTGTGATTTGATTAATAAATTTTTATTTTCTTGATGTCTAGTCAATTGTTCTTTAAAATGAATAAAAAATTGTTACATTTTTGTAATTTTAATAAGTGGATTAAAAAAATTAAATGTTTAATTTTAATGACTAGAATAGTCTATTTTCAATTTTTTATTGTGTGTGTACATGAAAAATTTTAGAAATAAACCACATATTTTTGGCAACAAAATCATATAATAATATTAACATTTTCAAATATCATTTCAAGATGCTTTCTTCTTAGCACAAATTTCTTTGAAAATAGTTTCTCTCATTCCTAAAAAAACATTAAACTTTGAAGGAGGTTGATTCAGTGTGTTTATATTTTAAAACTATCTGCAGGAAGCATATTATCAATAGCCACATGGCATCACAGAAGATCAGCAAATTGGAAGCACATGCCTTTTTGTAAAGAAAAGATGAGACATTACCAAATTAGATGATCCTATGCACTTGGGCCAGTGCCAATCTCTGGGTGTTAAAAAGGGTCACTTCCCATCTTGTTAGAAAGGATCGAGAAGATTCTAATACCAACCAAGAAAATACCATGGTGAACTGAGCACACCAACAGCACAGCATGTCAGGAGGTTGAGAGCAAGGGCATTGCCATATCTGCAAAGCCGTGCACCCCTCCTTCCTTCAGGGCATTTTGAATTCTAATGTGACATATGGTGCTGGTTTTGGAGACCTCCAAAGGTGGTGAGAAGTGAACAGAGCTTAAGTGACAGCAGTGGAAATGGGGCAAAGTGCTGTTTTGGGGTAATGTTGACATAACTTGCTGATGAGCAGGTTCTGGGGTGGGGGGGAACGGTGGGTGTCAAGGAGGATTCTCATATTTTGGTTTGTAGAATTTGTAGGGCAGTGGTGGCATTCCCTGAAAGAGGGAGTACACAAAGAAGATCTGGTTTGCAGAGTAGGTCTTACCTTTAGGTGTAGGCTCATTTAATGTGAGCTGCCTCTCAACTGCCCAGGTGGGGATATCTTTTAAGGTTTCCAGACCCAATTTCAACATGGGGGAGGGGGTGTCCCCCTCCCACAATACCAAGTAATTCTTGGGCACCAGAAGAGAATCTGAGAATTCAACTCAGTTCTTTTTTTTTTTTTTTTAATATTTTATTTACTTATGACAGAGAGATCACAGGCAGGCACCGAGGGAGAGAAGGGAGAAGCAGGCCCCCCGCCGAGCAGGGATTCCTCATTCAGGGCTCGATCCCAGGACCCTGAGACCATGACCTGAGTTGAAGGCAGAGGCTTTAACCCACTGAGCCACCCAGGTGCCCCTTCAACTCAGTTCTGATACTACTATCTACCAGGAGACAGCATCAGATTCTGCAGGATAAAGGTTCAATTCCACAATACTCTTCTGTGTCCTGCCATTTCAGAAGCCAGTCACAAGCCCCAGTCTCTTCTCTGTGTTTCTGACCAACTGGCTACAGATTGGAGGTTCCAAAGACCTCATCTTTATGTTCGATTAATTTTTTAGAGCAACTCATAGAATTCAGGAGACACGTTTACCAGTTCACTAAAGGAAATGATAAAGGATACAAATAAACAGCCAGATGAAGAAAACAAGGGTGAGGTCTGGGGAAGGGGTGTGGATCCTCCATGCTCTCTCCAGGTGGACCATTCCCACTGCATCTCTGTGTGCTCGCCAACCTGGAAACTTGTCCTTTTGGGTTTTCATGGAGGCTTCATTATATGGGCATGATTAATTAAATCATTGACCTTTGGCCATTGATCAAACCTCTAGCCCTCTCTCCCGAACTCCAGGTGGGGCTGAAAGTTCTAACCTTCTAGTAACATGATTGGTCCTCCTGTCAACCACCTCACCTAGAGGTGGGGTCCAAAAGTCACCTTCATTAATCATAAGACACTCATTTCACTTTTATGGCTCTCAAGTGTTTTTGGGAACTATGGATAAAGACCAAATATATATGAGACATATTTTTGGCATTCAGATAAATTATATCACAGGACATTAAGAAGACCAGTGCATGAGGCAATCTGGTCTGGAGAAGAGGCCTCAGCAGCTAGGCCTGTGCCTAAGGTCTATGGAGAGACCCTGCCAGTGGGGTGAACCTTCTCTGGCTCTTGCTCTCCCTGGATGGCTTACTCTTCCTACATATTTGTCAGTCTTAGAGAGACAAGATACAGAAGAGATGTATGGAGGACTGCCTTTGGTCTAGGCAGAAGGAGTTCATCATGTAGTCCAATTAAGTCACGAGGGGTTGCACTTGAGCTCAACCCTCGCAGTTATAGGATAGAACTTGGCTGACCTTGTTCTCTGCCTAGAAATTTCCTTTGTGAATGTCACAATGAGGGGTGACCTTGATGGAACATGATTGGTGCTCAAGGAGTCCTTGGGATCCTAATATCTCTCTTCATAAGATGATCATTATGTCCATTCATATTCTTTTATCTCCATGTATACCTATGCCTCTGCTGGTACCTCTACATGTGTGATTTACCCTCCTAAGGATAACCTGCATTTTGGGCAGGTCCTGCCATTTCTTAATTTTGTGTGTGTGTGTGTGTGTGTGTGTGCATACGTGTGCATGTATGCATGTGTATATACAGCATCGCTGTGTAGCTACGAGGCAAGGATGGCAAATGCTGAATTGGTACCCGGCCTCTCTTCTTCCTCCATCCATTTTCCTCTTTACTTTCCTAACTTCTCTGTACCTTGGTTTCCTCATGGGCAAAATGGTAAAAATACCTTATCTCTTACCGGAATGTTTGTAGAGGCAGAATACTGTCACGCTTGAGATAAAATAACCACTCATTGAATGTATATGTGTCCACCCATCCACAGGATACAAATGTGAATAAACAATCTTTTTCTTGATAGCCTATCCTTTGAGGGCTTCTTTTCCCTAAGCCTCCATTCCCTGCCTCTCTCAGGATCCATCTCTGTAATGAGGTGTTTTTATACCCTTATCAATAAGAATGTAGCTTTTCATCCAATGACATTTGGGGTAAAATTTCCATTGCTATTATCTTATATTGCTAAAGAAAGTTCTCCTTCATTGTTTTGTTCTATCATCGACCATTTATTCCTCCTTTTAGTCATCTGACCCCCTCTAAGGGCCAGATGTTGCATTTGGTTGAGACTGGCAAGGAGCTCACAGTCTAATGGGACATGCAGATTTGTTCAAACTACTCCAGTTCAAGGCACAGGGCAGAGGATGTTCTGGAGACATGGCTGCTGGAAGTGGACAGTGGAGCCACCACTGGAGTGAATACTCTTTGTGCCAGGAAGGTGTAAGGAATCTGAGTGCTGGTTGGGGAATCAGAAGGTGATTGGAAATATGGGACCCTTCTGTGAGAATTAGAGAGGGGACAGAGGAGGAGGGATTAACATCTTCTGTAGGGATTACAATTGAGTTTTTGCCGACTGGGCACTGCTGGTCCCTCCAGTCTCATCTCTCTTCTCATCCAACACAGCTTTTATCCTACCAGTAGACATTTACCTACAATTCTCAAGTGTCTCAACTTGCTGGCATTGTTCTCTTTTCTAGACTGCTCCCCAGTTCCTCCCTCGACCAGGCAACTCTACTACTTCCTGTGGGACCTGCCCATTTTGCTTTGGCCAGGTGCTTCTCCTTCAGTCTCCCACAGCACCAGGAAGAGGACTTTATCACAACAGTTATCAAGTTGTTTTGAAGGGTTGATTTGCCTATCTGTCTTCTAGAAGAGGGACTGAGCTTCTTGAAGGAAAAGAATCTGTCTTACTCTCGAAGCCCCTGAATAAATGTTAGAATGAATGAAGGCATTGCGCTGGGTACCAGACTGGCTTCTGTTTTGTTGACACTGAGGAATGTGGCAGGTTTTGAGCAGGGCAGTGTGGCATCCGAGGGCAGGAAGGGGGACATTTCTGCCAAGCCATGTCTAGAACTTACCATCAAGCCCTTTTCTGGCACATGTGCTGTGGGACCAAACTGAAGGAGGGGAGCCATTATCTCTACCCCTTGAGCTCCTTCTTGTCTTCTGCTGGTAAACACAGACGGATATTGTTTGCTCCCAGACACACACAGTCTCCTTGACCTTTCCCTATGCTTGTTCCTGACTCTCTATTGTAGCTGCATTAAGTTGTCTCACTGCCTTCAGCTCGGCTCGATTGACTAAAGCTTTCACAGGCAATTGCTTTTATCTAAAATTTGAAGAACCCACTTTGGTAACAATTTTTATTCCAGCTGTGCATTTTCAAAGCTATTAACTGTACTTTGTCCTCAAAATGGGGCCGAGCCCTTAGCTGGAGGTCAAATGCTTCTTGGAAGGGCCAGCTCTGGGAGGGCTCCTGTCCAAGCACAGGGTGCCATGGGCACATGGTCCCAGTCCCCTTTCTGGCCATTCCAAACCATGGCCTTCTTGGGGTGGGAGCTGGCCCTGGCCCACCAGGGAATACTCTGTAGGCTGCAGGGACCCTCAGGATCTGGACTTTTGTCAAGGGCCACAGTGTAGTTCTGATCCTTGGAGGTGCCGAGGATCAAAGAACAAATCTAGTCTCCATCCTTCAAATCAATGTCTGGAAGTGGCCTTTAAATTAATGTCTGTAAGTGGCTGGTATGTCTGGGAAGGATGGAAAGCTATGAGACTGGTAGAAAAGACCAAATACTGGGAGGAGCACAGAGGGAATGACGTCAGTATGCCCTTCTGTAGTGGACTGGATTATTGGTCCTGCTTCTTCACTGCTCCCTGTAACCATGCCCTTGCAATGTCACCTGAAGTTTTTTCCAATCCCACTAGTTGTGCAGTGGATTTACCACCTCTTGACTTTGAGCTAATCTTATCACGTGCTTTGCACAAAGGAATATGAGTAGAAGTACCAGTGGCCAGTTCTGGGCCTATCCCTCAAGAGAATTGCATGTTTCTGCTGGCTTCTTCCCACCCCAGGAAGTGCTAAGTCTACACCACAGCAAAGAGCCAAGGTCAGCCAGGTCCAGAGCTTAAAGGAGAGATCCCCACTTTATAAGTTAGCTCACAGATGTCTGAAGAAAAAAAAAAAGTTTATCGACCTGAGTTTGGGGTGGTTTATTACGTGGCAATAACCAGATGATACCATGTCTCAATGTGATTTTGAAACGTTCTTATTGTTCAAGGTGTTTTCTCCAAATTGCCTTCTCTCCCTGTGTAAAAACATGTATTTTATCTAATAAGAATGAAAATTAGATTAACAACACCACCACTCAGGGAACACTTGCAACGTGCCAAGCTCTGTTTCAGGTATTTACACATAACATTTAATCCTCACAAGCCTAATGAGTAGGGCATTATGATCAACTCCATTTTACAGATTAGGAAACAGGCCCAGAGAGTTAAGGAATTTGCCTGAATTCACACAGCTAGGAGGTGGTATAAGGATGATTCAGACCCAAGTGGTCTAGCTCCAGAGTCCGTATTTTCAGCTGTCACTGTGACTTTAATATTCTTCTCTCTTTCTCTTATCAGGATCAAAAAGAAAAAAAAAGTGAGTTCAAACTGTCACTTAATTAATATGACTCCAAGGTCTCATTTGGAGCATCTCTTTGGAAGAGCTTACTTTATAACCCTGAACTCTAGGAGCAGATTACGAGGTTTTTCTTCCCCAAGGGCACTTGAAGCGGTCCAGAGTGACTTGGAGGATGTGGGTTGTATGGGGGCCTCTCCCTGCTCCTGAAAAATGCAGCCGGGGCCAAGGCCGGGTTGGCCTTCCAGGGTACTGAAGTCCTGCCCATGCCTGTCTTTGGGCCTCTTTGGATCACCCTGAGAGCACAGAACAGAACCTGGGTGTGCCTCTCTGTGTCAGTCTTTGTGATGCAAGGGAATGAGCATCTGAGCCTCAAAGAGCTCTAGGCCACATTAGCTGTTTAGTCTTGGGAGGATCAGATTAGAGTGAACTTGTGCTCGTTTAAATATTAGTCAAAGTGGATGGAAAACTGAAAACATAGAGATGCCGTGTATTCTGCTATGAGTATAATTATGATTGCTGAGGCTCCTAATTAGAAGATAGGATTGTCACTTTTTAACTCAGGCTCAACTTTTCTTGGCCAGTTCCCCGAACAGCTAAAGAAGAGATTTATTTACTCTCAACATGCCATAAAATTCACTTTTATTTCTTGCTCCCTTCCTATTGCTCCCCTTCCCTTTCACCCTTCATTTATTCCAGCGCCTTTAGTGTCTGAAGGTGCTGGTTTCTAAGATGGGCATGATGGAGGGGGATCCGAAAACCAGCGTGAGGCCACTAGCCCCCTCTGAGGGCTGCTCTTCCCCAACCCGCAGTCACTGGCTCTCTGATGCCACCGCTTGCGTTGTTTTTCCTCTGTGAGGGCCCAGTTCAATAATGTACCCAGTTTCCAAGTCAGAAACAGGGGCCCCTTTTCCTGCCCGCCCACCAAATCTGAGTAATAGTAGATGACTGGTGGCAGTCTCCATGTCAAATTCAAAGCCTGGCATGGGAAAACAAAGGAATGCTGGAGAAGGACAAGAGGCATGTGACATGCTGAAGACGAAGAATAAATTGCCCAAGACATGAAAGGAAGGGAATTGCATATATTGTAACCTAACCTCCTATAAATAAGGCAGACGTGGCTGCTTTAATAGGCTCTGGAAGGCTGAAGGGACCCAAAGGGAGAAACTACTGGTAATAAATGAGATGCAGATTTTGGAAGAGAAGCAAAGAGTAGCTTATTCCTAGTGAAAGCTAGAAAATGGGGTGTTTTTAATTAGGATTAAATTGGAGAGGCCTCGCCTAGGTTGAGTATGGGCTAGCAGAGGGGCCATTCAAGCTCTTGGCACCTGAGTGAGAGGAACAAGGCCCCACATGTGAAGGGGTCTAGCTAAACTCTCTAAGTCTCATGTGTAAGGAGAGAGGTCAAGGTCAGTCACTGATACTGTCTGCCTCTAGCTGCCTAATCTGAGGAGCTGAAGAAGCAGAGATGGGCAGGAAGGCTGGGGCAGGGAGAGCTGGAGTTTGGGCTGTAGGGCATGTGAGAACACAGGCCGAGTGCAATGAAGCATGTGCAGACTGGGTTTAGAGGAACTGGAAGAGACAGATTGCTGGTGGCTGGATTGGAGGGGGCAGGTCTTTCAGAAGGCCGTGAGGCTAGATCCTAGGCAAGGGCAGTGACATCCCTGTGGGTCTATGGGGCTTGCCCTTGTGCACATCCAGGCACTGCTGTTGCCATCTGCCCTGGGAGTATAGCCAGGGAGCAATGACACAAAAAGCCTGGGACACATGCAAGTGGATGGTTTATGTTCATTTCAGAGCCAGAAAGTCCAGGCAAAATCAGCAGGATAAAACAGATCTCGTGACAGAGCATTATGGCAGCAAGTGAGGTGTAAATGGGGAGAGAGGAGGCAGGGACGCTAGTGAGAGACACCTGAGTCCTGGGATGGGGAGGGCTATCTCCACAGCAGGAGAAAAGCATCATAGCATCATGGCTGAGGGCATGGACTTGGGAAAGGGGTTTGCCTGAGTTAGAATCCTGGCCCTGACACCTGTGACTGTATGACTCAGTTACTTCAACTACGTCTGCCACAGTTTCCCTATCTGTACAATGAGGGTTGGCATGAGAATTAAATCGATTAATCCTTAAAATGCTTAGGATATTGTCTGGTGTATAGTAAGCCTTATGTAAAGATTTGTTAAAGATAAACACTTGTTTAAATATTTGTTAAAGATAATAACAACATTTAAAAAGAAAAGACATAAGAGCTTATCCATGGCAAGACAGTACAAAGGACATGGAGAAGATGAGGTATGTGACATGGGGCCCAGTGAATTGGAGGAGGCTCAGGGCTCTCCCCAAAGGGCTGCCATATAAGCTACTCCTTCCCAGGTAGGGCAATGGAGAGCCACCAGATATCACAGTGAAGTCCTTGATGCCGTGAGTAAGCTGTAATGACTTGAAGGATTTTCTTTGGGCTAAATTTTGAGCAGAAAGCAGAGAATAGAAGGGCTGAGGCCATCGAGGCAAGAGTTGTGGTGGCCTGTCTGTGACCTTATAGGCTCGCAGATAAGCTTTGGCCTAAAACCGATCAACCTATGCACACGTCAACCAACTAGCAGCCAGCTGGTCAACCAACCAACTAATCAAGTATCTACAGGCACACCGAGGAGATGTTGAAGGTTGGGATCTGAACCATTGCAGTAACGGGAATTTCACAATAAAACAAGTCAAATGAATTGTTTAGTTTCCCAGTGCATGTAAAAGTTATGCTTACACTGTATTGTAGTCTATTATGCATGTAATTACATTATGTATTTAAAAATGTATATAATTTATTAAAAAAACTTTATTGCGAGTACTACGAAGCCAATTAGGCTGAGGTTGAGGAGAGCCAAGAAGAGACTGCAGTTTATAATCAAACCTGAAGCGCCTGGAGCCACGTTAAGGAGTCAAGATGGCGGAGAAGTAGGAGGCTGAGACGACATCAGCCAGCAGGAGATCAGCTAGATAGCCTATCAAACCATTCCGAACACCTACAAATCCAACAGGAGATCGAAGAGAAGAAAAACAACAATTCTAGGAACAGAAAATCGACCACTTTCTGAAAGGTAGGACCAGCGGAGAAGTGAATCCAACGCGACGGGAAGATAGACCCCAGGGGGAGGGGCCGGCTCCCGGCAAGCGGCGGAGCACAAAATCAGAACTTTTAAAAGTCGGCTCC
>ML101828.1:11826-24843 GCA_003697995.1 Taxidea taxus jeffersonii
GCCTTTGGAGGAAAGGCTTATTTTTGTTTTTCTTAAAAGCAGCCATTCTGGTGTTTTAGTTCAGATTCGTACTGAGGATTCAAATGTTGAGAGGAACCATCTAGAATTTTACACAGCATTTGAGAGAGACGTTCATTCCTCACTCCCCAGATACTTCTCCAAACACTGAATGGCCTTCCAGTGGGAAGGTGGTGCAGCCGTGGTGTGGAAAGTGGGGCTGAAAGCTTCTGTAGCCTTAGTGGGACGGGGGTTTAGGATTTAGGGTCGCCATGGAAATATAAAGGGATGCCTTCTACCTGGGAAGTCACCAGCAGGGCCAGGCAAGGGAGCAACTTTCAGACCTTTCAGAAAGTTCAGGTAGCTGCTAAGTAGCCTGCCGTAGGGGGGTACCAGGAGCCCAGGAAGTAGCATCTGTTTGGTTACTTAGCTGCGGTTGTAACTTTCATGGGCATCAGTTTGCAGGGCTTGGGTGGGAGGCAGCAAAAGCAGACGGTGAATGAGGGAGACTTTCCCACTGCATGAAAAGCAAATGTCAGCACAGCCCCCAAGGAATGAAGCCAACCCAAAAGGAAGCACAAGTACAAACTGTTAGCTTAAGGAGAAAGTATCCAAGGGGAAATGTAAAGTGACGGGTTTTGTCTTACTTATAAAGAAAATGTTTTTTTTTTTAATTTTTAAATTTTTCTTAAATGAAGGCTTCTTTTGAAGCAGGAACTTACTGTTTTCGATAAAAATGTCTAATACATTAACAAAGCGAAACCTGAATATAGGGGGAGGCTTTCTTCTCACAGTACATCCTGATAATAGAGCAAAATTTAACTTCCATAGTAGAAACATGAGTGGTCCCAATTAAAAAGTCAAAATATATTAAAATGTTTTTGTGAGTCCAAACAAACTAGAAAATTGAAATCCTATAATACACCTACCACAAAGATATGTGTGTAATGAACACTCAAATATCGATAAAAACCTTTCAGATAGAAAAAATGGAATCTGAATCTTAATCTACTTCTGAATTCACATAGTATCTTTATTTAGTTTGGTGTTACCTTTTATTCTAAATCAGAGAAATGTTCATATGGACAGTTCCTCAGTTAATGGAAATAGAATGTCCCATACCTGAAACAGGATGGTTGGTAGATGTAATGTGCATGATTAACAAGTAAGAATACTCCACATTGGCCCAGCTGCTAACCATTTTCCCTGATAAATTACTGACAGTGTAAAGTTCTAGTGGCTGTTCTAGTTATAAAATTTGTATGGATCAGTACTTCCTACTTCTAATTCCACCTTGGTTTATTTGCTTAGATACCATGAGAGTCTCTCCACCTACAGCCCTAAGCTTTTTGGCATAATATATAAATATTGAATGGGAATTTAGATTTTCTGTTTGTTTCCTTAATGTTGGAAATATGAAAGGCCAAAGAAGGTAGACAACTAAGACATAAATCAATTGATTAAATTTTAGGTCCAGAAAGAACTCTAGTAATTATCAAAAAGCAGCCAAGCCTTTTTTTGTTTTTTTAAGTTTTTTTTTTTTTTTTTTTAAAGATGTGGAGTTTAAGGCCAGGGGTCAGTGCCTTATTCAAGCTTATCCAGCCGGTGGTAGAATTCTGGTGTCCCCCTCTCCCCCCTCTGCCCCAGGTCATCAGATCAGTGCTTTATCCACCAGGCAACATGTGGCACCTGGTTCTTCAGGCTACCTATTGTGTTGTACATGCCTTCATAGCAACATGGTCTTTTCTAGGAGATGAAAGGGATGAACTAGATGGTCAATGAAGCCACTGTCCAGTACAGTGTGTTGAGTTCAGCTGGAAAATTGGAGAAGCCTGTCCTTTTCTTTACCAGTATGTGGGCAGTGTCTCCACTTACAAGTGTTCACCACCAGCTCACAGGAGAAATAGAACCAGCAGTGAACTTGAATCCACATAGAACTATTTAGATGACTTCCAAGCTTTAGTTACTTGGGTATGACATTACCTCAGCTAACAGGCAAGGGCATGACTGCCTTGATAGCACCATTCTCTCCAACCTATGCTGTGGCTCTCCTTGGAGGATCTTTTGTTATCTTTTCTTATTGGAGTGTTCTTCTACCTTTTCCCAGTTAGGGTACTTTCCATCTTTACTTAAGCAGCATTTTCTGATCATATGCTCTCTATTTTTCCTTAGTGCTTCTGCATTTTCCTGAAGCAAAAAAAGCCACAAGAATAGCTGGCAACGTTCAAAACTCACTTAAAATAAGCAATTTTCCTATTACTTAATATTAGGATAGTACTAACATATAGCTTATATTATTGGCCTTATTAAATTTCTCCAGGGCTTCCCATGAGGACATGTCCTGGGAACAAGATTAAAAGGATATTTCCTATTTGCTGTCCACTTCTCTATCACTATTTTTTAAAGTCAGGTTTATTAAGATATAATTGATATGTAAAAGAATTAACCCTTTAGGCCTACAGCCTCATGAGTTTTGAAAACTGTCCATTTGTGTAACTGCCCACTGTAATCAAAATGAACATTTCCATTACTCAGAAAAGATCCCTCATGCCTCTTGTAGTCTGTCCCCTCCCCACACTCTGAGCCAGTGGCAACACCTGACCTATTTGTTCTTAAATGATGTCATTTCTTGAGAAAAACATAAATGGGAAAATTTAGCATGTAACCTTTTGACTTTGGCTCTTTTCATTTAGTATGTTACATTTGAGAACTATGTGAGCTTTGCAGATGTTAATTCTTTTTTATTGCTGAGTAGTAGTGTGTACATTTCACACTTCATTGGTATATGTGTGCTTTTACTACAGTGTGCTGATCCATTTCCTAGTTGATGGATATATGATATGGTGGACAGACTCTAAGGATCCTTGACTCCTCTGATCCTTGTCTTTTGTGTTTATACTTTTGATTCATCTTTGTGCTATAAGTGTGAGTTGTTTCTAACCAGTAGAATACGGCAAAGGTAATGCAATGTCACCCTCAAGATTGTTACCTTATAAAAGACTGTTGTAATAGAAAAATCATTTTTGAGACTGATTTTGCTGGCTTTAGAAAGTGTAAGTAGTCCTACTGAGAAAGTCCATAGGACAAAGAGCTGAAGGTGGCTTCCAGGAGCTAAAGACCACCTTTCACTAACAGGCAGCAAAAGACAGGGGATTTCAGTTATGCTGAAGCAAGGAAATGAAATCAGCCAACAATCAAAGTGAGTTGGAAAGCAAATTCTTCCTCAGTCACTTCCTTCTCCAAGTGAGATTGTAGTCCAGTCCACACCTTGAGTACAGCCTTGTGAGAACTTAAACAGGTAAACCATGCCTAGGCTCCTGGCTCACAGAAGCTATGAGGTAATAAATGCATTTTTATTATTTATTCATTAAAATATTTTATTTGAGAGAGAGCACAAGCAAGGGGAGCAGCAGAGAGAGAGGGAGGAACAGACTCCCCACTGAGTAAGGAGACTGATGTGGGACTTGATCCCAGGACCCTGGGATCATGACCTGAGCCAAAGGCAAATGCTTAACCGACTGAACCACCCAGGCATCCCAATAAATGCATTTTTAAATAAAGCCCCTCATTCTACACTAACTTGTTTTACTTGTGACACAGCAACAGAAAACTAATATATGTTGGTTATTTCCACTACAAATAAAGCTGATGTAAAAATCACATACTAGTATGGGCATTGACTTCTTTTTTTATTTCTTTTGGGTCTATAAGTGTGGTTGCTGAGTCTTGTGGTATGTAAACTGTGGTAAGGCAGACTGTTTTTGGAAGTGGCTGTATCGTTTTACACACCCACTAGCAATATATGAAAGTGCTAGTTTTCAACATCAGCAGTTAGAATTATCTGATATGTAAGTTCTCAGCAATTTGGTAATAGGTATGTAATCACATACCTATTGTGGTTTCAACGTGTACTTCTCTAATGACTACTGAATGTGAACTTTCCCCACCCTGTGCTTATTTTTTCCATCCATTCTCTGTTCACCCTTTTAAATTGTTCACCCATTTAAAAATTGTTGTGACATTATTGAGTTGGGACAATTCTTTACAATGGACATAATTTTTTTTTAACAGTTGTGCTTCACAAATACGGTCCTTCAGCTTGTAGGTTGATTTTCATTTTCTTAACAGTGTTTTTCAAATAAAAAATATTTAGCTTTGAATTGAGCCAATTAATATTTATTTGTATATCATGCCTTTGGTATTACATATAGGAATTCTTGCTCTAATCCAAGGACACAAATATTTTCTCTGCTTTCTGCCAGAAGTTTTATAGTTCTAGGTTTTACTTTTAGGTCTCTGATCCATTTTGAGTTAACGTTTGTACAAAGTACAATGCATGTATTGTTTATTTTTTGTATACAAACTTCAGTTATTCCAGCAACCTTTGTTGCCAAGACCACTCTTTTCCATTGAATTGTCTTGGACATTTGTCAAAAATCTTTTTCACACTCTTACACATACTTCTATTTCTAGACTCTTCTGTTCCATTGGTCTAGGTATTTATCCTTTCATCAATCTCATACTATCTTGATTATGGTAAATATAAAATATGTTCTTCAACTTATTTTTCAAAATAATTTTGGCTATTCTAGTTCCTTTGCTTTTCCATACACATTTTGGAATCATTTTGTGACTTTCTACAACAGTGCCTGCTAGAATTTTGATTGGGATTGCTTTGAGGTTCTAGATTAATTTGGGAATAATGGACATTATTAGCAATACTTAGAATTCTAATCCATGAACATGGTATATTTACCCATTTATGTAGCTCTTTTTTTTCTTTCATCAATGTTTTGGAATTTTCAGAATTCAAACCTATTTTGTTAGATTTATTCTTAAACATTTCATGTCTGATGATTTTGTAATTGGTATTTTTAAAAATTTTAATTTCTAATTATTGCTGATAGAAATACAGTTGCATTTTACATATTGAGCTTTACATATTTTACATATTGAGCTGCAGCTTTGCTCAATTTGCTTTTAGTTCTAATAGTTAATCTTGGATATTCCTTACAATTTTCTGCATAGATAATTCTGTCATTTATTAAGAGACATCTGTATTTGATCTTCTCTATTCTGTATACCTTTCTTTTTCTTATCTTTTAGTATACTGACTAGGACCTCCAGTATGATCTTGAATAGGAGTGGTAAGTCAGATATCGTTGCTCTGTTTCACATTTGAGGGGAAAAGCATTCAGGCTTTCACCATTAATTATGTTAGCTGTAGATTTTTTTATAGATTATTTTTATAAGGTTGATTAAATGTCCTTTAATCCCAAGTTTGCTGAGATTTTTAAAAACATAAATGGATATTGAATTTTTTTTTTCAAAATACTTCTCCATCTACTGGAGTGATCCCATGATTTTCTTTAGTTTGCTATGAAAAATTATATTTATTGATTAAAGAAAATTAAAACCAGTCTTACATTCCCAGGTTGAACCCCTCTTGGCCATGATATATTATTCTTTTATGTGTTTCTGGCTTTGATTTTGTAATATTTCATTGAGGTCACTTTTCCTTTAATTTAATTTTCCACTGTGCAGTCTATGCTCTGGTCTTTTTGTCATATTTTAGGACTCTAACTTGAGCTTATTGCCTCACTTATTAAGAGTTGTATCCTCCTGTCTCTTAAATGGGTTAAGGCCCTGACAGCCATGTTTGTATTATGACCCTGGTTGTGGCTGGTTGGATCAAGAGTGGGCACCTGTCCTAAGCTGGACAAATTGTATTGTCTTTCCCTGGAATTTGTACTCAAGATTGTAAGACACTAGTTACTTTGTGTTGATTGCTAGAAACTCAGGAACAAACTCCCATTTTGGGGTAGCCAAGTTTAGCCATTGCAAGAATTAGAGAAAATACTGGTTCAGAGAGAAAGAGAGGAGACTATTAATAGTTACTTACTTACTTCAGGCTTCATGATTTATTCCTGATTCTCTTTCCAAGTATATTTCTTTCCTTGCTTGAGATAGTTCTGAGTCAGTTTTTGTAATTGGAACCAAAACTGCTTCAGGCAAGATATGCTTCATTGCCTTTGCACTTTCTGTTCCTGTGGCTTGGAATGCCATACTCTAACTGGTTTGCTACCGCTGATTCTTCTAGACACCAAGGTCTTTTTGGGTTAAACTTATCCTGATTGCTGGGGCACCTGGGTGGCTCAGTGGGTTACAGCCTCTGCTCGGGTCGTGATCCCAGGGTCCTGGGATCGAGCCCCACATTGGGCTCTCTGCTCAGCAGGGAGCCTGCTTCCTAGTCTCTCTCTGCCTACTTGTGATCTCTCTGTCCAATGAATAAATAAAATCTTAAAAAAAAAAAAACTTATCCTGATTGCCTTCTCAGGCAGAGACAGTATTTCATTGCAATACCCATTGTTTACTCCTTCCATCATATGTGTATATTCTAGTACTTGAGCTGGATTCTGAGCTCCAGGATTTTGGATTTTAGTATTTTGCATCCCTCTGGACTAGTGTTTGACCCTTGGTTATATGCTGGTAAATGTTTGGAATGAATATATTAGTCTAATGAATTCAGACATTTTGTTTTTATAACCGCCTCAAGGGCCTTTTATCCCTTATCTTCAGAAGCAAGGTTTATAGAGGTAACATTTCCAAACTGCTATTTCTGTCCTCTGTAGGAATGGTTCTCAAGTGTGGTGCACACCAAAATCACCTGGGGGAGCTTTTAGAAAATCCTGATAATTAGGCTTCTCCCTACATCAATTAAATCAGATTTTTTTTTTATTTTTTGGAAAGTACCCAAAATTAGACTTAAAAAAAAATCACCTGGTATAGGGAGGCTTAAACAGCTAAACAGAACTGATGCCTGTGTCATGCTCTCATTATTGCTGAAATAATTGGTCTGGGGTGTGGCTGGGTGGCACCAGTTTCGAAAGCTCCCCCAGTGATTCTAATGTGCAACCCTAGCAGTGGCCTCATTTTCAGGTTCTCAGAACATTCTTTAGGAAATAAAAATCCATGGCAATAATGGAAAGTTACACCTTCAAGACTGTATGGGAAGCAGGTGGGAAAATCTGCAATTCAGATAATATGACCTCATTTTGTAGGCCTTGGAACTTAGTACTAATTACATTTGTCTGAAGCAAGAATATCAGTTTTACACCTGCCCCAAGTTTTCCCTCTCACAAACTGTATCATAACCCTGATTATGGTTCTCACAGATCCATAGGTTGGTAAATAGCAAGTGGGCTACAGATGCTAAAGGATGGCAGCTACAAAGTTGCTGACAGAAGCAGCTCACATCTTCTTCATGGCCTTGTCCTTGGTGCTGACTTTGGTAGGGAACATAGTTCCTCTACATCTTGTTGCTCCTCTGTTTTGACTTTGCTTAACTTGCAGCAGTTAATGGTGTTTACACTTGTGGGGAAAATAAATGCTGTTGCATTGTTACGAAACACAAAGTAAGGATAAGAAATATTTAGGTTGGTAATCAAGAACGTATCTTCTGATGAGTTGGACTTGCCTCCTTTTAGCTAGTTTTATGCATGGCTGCTTCCCAAGACTCCTCAGTGGGTTACAGCTGACAGAAGGGGACCAAAAATTATGACCACGTTAGTGAGGCATGGCAAAGCTGCAAACCAGGCAGACTGTAACAGTGAAACAAACCCAGAGTGGGATTTCTTTGTTCTCTGCAATCAGTCTGGGCTTCCCTTTGAAATTTGCCCCTTGAGCATCTTAGAATCAATTCTTTTCACTTAAATCTGCTCTCGTGACTCAGATCCTATGGTTTCACTATTTAGTCTTTCCCTAATTGTTGGCCTTCCTAGACTCCATCCTGATCTATCATAGTTACTTGATTTTGCAACATCTAAGGACTTCCTCCTGGCTGGTCTTGGGTAAACACTTGGAAAGCAATAACATAACAAACAATTCCATAGCACAGCATTTCTGGTTCAAATAACTAGAATATGCAGTTCTTGCCCATTGCTTACTCTACTACATCTGACTGTCCACTCAAACGGTGGTCTTTTTGAAGTGGAGCTTTACCAGTCAAAACATGGTGGCTTAACCAAGCCAGTGTTCACTACATGCTCATGGCTCATGTCAATTATTGTTTGGGGCAGGGCTCCGCTTTCTCTGCTTCTGGACCCAGGGTAATGGAGCAGCCCCTGGCTAACATATTGTTGGTAGTTTGACAGAGGAGGAAAATAATTTAGAAAACTGAACCAGCTCTGTTGTCACTTGTCCTATTTCATTGGCTAAAGCACATTGTAAGATCATGCATAATTCAGGGGGGCAGAGATAGGTAATCCTGTCTCTGTCCAGAAGAAGTAGGATATTTGGGGATTACACTAGATACCCTATTTTGGGTTTTATAACATTTCACTCAGAACACTGAGTTGGGCATAAATAGTAGCTAAAAGGAGAAGGCAGCACTTTAAGATGAGGGGCCATGAAGCATCCTCCAAGAAGAGTTCAGAGTTAACTAGGTGAGTGTGCATGTGACCTTGGGGATAGATACCAAAATACTTAGAACTCACATTAAAAGCCTGTCTACATATACATTAACACTTGCATTTAGAACCTAAGAACAATACTATTGGATACGATAAAAAAGACACCTTTGAAACCTTTGTGTGATAAATGAAGTAACTGGGGCTCAGAGAGAAGAAAATTCCCTGCCCCCATATCATACAGCGAGGGGCAGAACCAGAAATAGGGCCCAGTTCTGATTCTGATTCACTGGTTTTTGCTGTGTAGTATTATTTGTGTTAATTTATTGATTCTAAGGACACTTCGAAATGTAGGTTCTCCTATTTTCCAGCTACAACAGCTGTGGACTCCGACTATGTGAACTTGGAACAGATTTGCTTCCAACTGTTCTTTCAGATTCTGCTCTTTGGCTAAGAATACTATCCAATTTCTAATAAGGTTTAGAATTCATTGCTTATGACATCTGAGTGTTAATTTGTGGTGTAGATTTTTTTCCCCCTCCTTTTTGTTTAATGGATGAGTTAGGTATAATCAACATTCTGGTAATGTCTTATAAAAATATAGATTTAGAGTACATAATCCAACAGCTTGTGGGAAAATTATTTTCAGGGGACATGAATTCACCCCAATCAGAAGATAGGCTTAGTCAGGCTTGACCTGCTAAATTGAATCAGACAGTTATATAGCATCAGATTTTCCCAGCATTGACCTTTTTAATGAGAAATGGGGCTATAAGATCTGTTTTACTTCTCTGTAAAATATTTTATGAATTTGAGCAGAGCTTTCCATCATTTAGATACATATCAGGATCTAGAGATCGGTTAGGCTGAGACGGAGTAAAATTAGCTTTTGATGGCCTGGCCAGGTGGAACATGACTAATTTGTTAACTTACTGACCCTCTTTCTTCCCTAAGCCAAAATGCTCAAAAGACCAGGCAGTACTGAATACCTTTTATAAAGAGAAGAATAAGACCAAAGCAATCCTGCAGAAGCTCTTTGGAAAAATCTCATAAAGTATGCAGTCTCTCCTGCTGGGGGGGAAACAAAGCATCTGGGCCTCTTTGCTTTCATGTCACATCCACAACTCCTGTCCTTAAATGCAGCTTCAGGGCCTGACAACTGGAGTTGACTAGTTAAGTGGATCTTAAGTTCCATCTTTAAAATCACCCAGCTGTTCTCTTCTCTCAAAAATAAAGCCATCCCAGCTGGTAGGGGGGAGTTTCCCACTGTGACCAAGAAGCTGAGGCCTGGAGACAGGTGTGGGTAGGAAAAAGGGGTGAAGGATGGGGGGCTACATTTCCCAGAATCTGCCTCCTCTGGGCGGTCTGCTGACACACTGTGGGTAGGTCTGCCCATGGAGAGGAGCTTCTTATTGTGTTCTGTATGCAGGTCAGTGTGGAGGAACAAAGTATAATGGCATCATTGAATCTTAGGCTGGAAAAAGTCCTACCAACTGAGTCTAATCATTTTAGAGATGATGATGAAAATGAGGTTCACGGGCAGATGTGCTTGGGCCATGAACACATAATTAATTGGAGTCTAATTATTCCACCATCACCGAGAGCTTCTCTTTGTCTCATTCCCAGAGCCACATGGGACAGATGTATATGATCTAGACCTGGGCATAAAAAACCCCACAATATCACTGTAGTGTAATAATACACTGTGTAGTATACTAACATAAACACTGTGATAAGGACCTTTGTATTTAAATATTTATCTACAATATTGAATATGCTGAATGCACCTGGGCAAGTTAATTAACTTCTGTTTCTTTGCCACATCTGAAAGATGTTATGCAAATATCAGTAGCAAACAATAGGATTGTGGCACCTGGGTGGATCAGTTGGTTAAGCATCCAACTCTTGATTTTTTTGGTTCGGGTTGTGATCTCAGTCTCCGCACGCAGTGGGGAGTCTGCTTCAGAATCACTCTCTCCCTCTGTGCTTGTGCGCACTCTCTCTCTCTCTCTCAGATAAATAGCTCTTAAAAAAAAGAATAACATATCCAGAGTACATACTCTGATGAATGCTGATGAGAAAGCAAGACTTCCCGCGGGCAGACATGCAGTCACTGAGTGGGATTTATTGGCAGAGGGAGACTTATTGTGTGTGACTTGGTGGTAGTTTTCCCAGGTCCTTTCCCAGGAAGACTTATTGTGTGTGACTTGGTAGTTTCCCCAGGTCCATTTTTAGGTGGAGCATGCTTCTATACCCTAAAGCATGGGCTGAGGAGGAACTAGACAAGGTTAGTCAGTGTTGAACTCGTTTTCTTCTCTCCTCATCCTCTCACCTCCCCCTTTCCTGCTCACTTATCCTGATCTTTGTCTCCCATTTTCCCTCTAAGTCTTTCCCTGTGATCCTGTGTTTTACTCCAACACCAGTCATTTCCAGGGGCCAGCGGGGCTGGTTAGTAAACTCCAAGTGAGTGTATGTCTGTCTCCCTGCACATGTGCTGGGTCAGAGTAGAGTGCTGTGGGGCAGAGGGCAGGATGTGATTCATGGGCTACCCCATGTTCAAGAGTCCGATCTTTGTGTCTCCTCTCTGTTCCCTCCCCTAATCTCAGCAGGTGAGCTAGGGCCATGAGCTAGCCGTGTATTTGGAGGACAGTTGGATGCTGCAACTAGTGACCGTGTCTCTGAACTTCTCTTTACCTTGGAGGGCTTGACCTATGCATGGTTTCTCTTACTAAGAGCATTTTCTGACCAAAGCTATCAAAAAAATGTCAAAGTCTAAAAAGGCAATTTTGGGGACTTTGCTGTTAACCTTTGGCCTTAGGCCACATATATGTTGGTGGAGAACTGAAGCTGAAGTTAGAATCTACTCCCCTGGCATATGAAGAAGGAATACAGAAACCATCTCAGGTAAAAGGACCACAGCTAGTCGTGGTGTTTGGGTGAAGAACATCAAGCAAGGGCATCTGGGGTTCTGCAGGACTAGGACTAGTGGAATAACTATTTTTAGGTGTATTCTCAGGCAGAGGGAAGTTTGGGGGAGCGTGTTTGGCTTCTGCTTCTAGCAGGGGCAACTCTGGCTGTAGTCAGGGGGGCTTCGATTCTGCAGCCTTCTTCCCTGTCAAACTTTAACCTCCATTACAATACTGTTTTGCCTTGGGATCAACTATTCAAGCACAAACAAAATAGAAAAGAAATAGCCCAAATCTAACTTTATATTTCAACCTAGAATTATTAAGCTATTGTTTTTTTTTTCATTCATTTATTTACCCATCACATATTTGAGTGCTATGATGTGCAAGGTACAGCATAAATAAACTAATACCTCTTGTCCCTGGTCTCTCAAAGAGCGCAGCACAAGGGGAAGGTCCTGCATAGTCCAGTGGACATCCCAGTGTGAATCTATACCTAAACATCGCCAGCAAGATCCTTCTGATTTGAGGACAGGCAACAGTGGTATGAATCACGTTTGAAATATTATGTATTACACTCAACTCTTACTGCTGTAAGTTTTTGCCCCTGGGAGGAGGATCTCTGACTCCACTCTAATAAGCAGATACACTATACCGAGATGAACTAGTTGTAAGTAATTTATGTTACAGGAATGAAAATCTGAGGGTCTTGACAAGCCACCCTCACTTTGCTAAGCATGGATTTAGTACTTGGAGTGGGATTGGAGTAGGATACTCCAAGGGTAGGACTGGAGTGGCTGAAGGCTGCTCTCAGTGGGGGGAGAGCTTCTCAAGCAGAAACGTGGCAGTTGGTCCGAGCTCTAGCAAAGCAGTAGGCAAATATGTATGATTGGGTTCGTATGTCAAGCCAAAAGCAGATGGCTCTGAGGAGTCCCGTCTATTGTTTCTCTGAGCTGATTATGTCTGATAATAAAAAGTAAATGACTCTGCTTACAAAAATGGCTCCTGTGGCTTCAGCCTCAGTATTGGTCTAGGCAGAAATGACAGTGAATCATCTGTCACTCAGGGGAAGTTTGCTCAAGTCATCTGACTCATGGGTAGGTCTAGTCACATACATTTCTCTGAACTCTAAAGGCACCAGCCATCTAGATTTGCATCTGGAAGCAGATCAAGCTATTGCAAGCTTTTGAATAGAAAAAGGCAAGCTAAGATCAAGAAGTCACTGAAGCCTTTGTGGCAGGGGCCATCAGCTGCTCCCTGCCACGTAAGAGATATTTGATGCTGCTTCATGTTCTAGAGAAGGAAGCAGCATCCCTGTGCTCTGCGTTGCCCACTGGAAGAGCCGTGCAGGTAATCAACTTCTCAGGCCCTGCTCCATACAAGACTAATGGTGTGCGAGGCCCGGATGATGGCAAACTTCTTACAGATTCTCAGAGGACTGCTGCAAGTGCCTTGGATGGCAGCATGTTGCATAGGGCCAAGGTTTCTTACCATGTATCTCTTAGCCTATTATTTTACACAGTGAAATCAGACTCAAGAGATGATCAGTGTGGCTTCACATAGGAAAAATAGTTGCAGGATATGGAAGAGAGGAGAGATGCTTCTCTTTCTGCATTGGAAAGTGGAGAGAAGCTGATTATCTGTATGCATTGGCTTCACATGACCGAGCTCACAGAGTAAAGATCTATCCATGTTGCCAGACTTAG
>ML101828.1:25243-36858 GCA_003697995.1 Taxidea taxus jeffersonii
CAGAAAGGCCAGGTGGGAGGGAAGAAATTGAACACAAATTTTAATTAATTTGTAGTTTGGATAAAGGTTTTGCTGAGCATATATTCTCTTGAGAAGCTTTCACAGAAGGGGATAGAAGAAGCAGTTAACCACCCAGTGAAGAACTCCACCTACCAGTTTGCTAACACGAGCTCTAAATTGCACTGGGTCCTGCATAATTTTTTGAAACAGTATTCAGAAGTACAGATTGTAAATCTCACTTGCAACAATAAAAACAATTTATAATTGCATAGAAAGCAAACTGCCACCAGCAAAGCATTTCACAGTCTTCAAGTCCAACGCCCCCTCATTTTATGGAATGTGTAAATTGTCTCTCAGTTACTTTTAAACCCAAAAATGTCAGCTTTGTAGAATCCATCTGGCCCTCCTCATGAATATTTTTTGGGAGCATTTTAGGAAAAGCACTGCTGAGTGACTAAGAGAGGATAGTACTGATCATGAGACTATAACTATTTCCCACCGAGATCTCGGTGACTGTAGGCCAGTCTTTCATGTCTCATTGCCTTAGTCTCTCCATGAGCCAACTGACCTCCCAGGGATCCTGTGAGTCTTACAGACACATATTTAGACAAAAGCAGGCAACCTCGATGCCAAGAATGTGTAGAGAACTGTGTGTAATGGGTGCCTCTAAGCACATATTTTTGTAGTGGTAGAAGGGGTTATCTTTCTAAATAGGCAGAGATTTGTAAATCTTTAAGAAGCAGGCCTGGTGTATAAAAATAATCCATATTATCAAAATAAACCTCCCCATATTCTTTAAGAAGAGCCTGCAGAGCTAGCACTTCAGTGTTAAAATTGAAAAAAAGTACTGCACTAAGTTTGCAAGTGTTATGAGTGTCTTGGTTTTAAATCAGTGAAGATAATGCAGAGTTAAATGACTTGCCCAAGGTCAGTGATTTGCATTATGCAAGTCAGATTATAATGGAAAGACTGGTATTATGTCATTCATTCCGGATTCATTCTAGTCTTCTACCTTCAAAATAAATCTCAGACCCTGTCACTTCCCAACTTCTCCACCTCTCCTGGCCTGTTCCAAGACCACCTTCCTGCCTGCATTTTGCAGGTACATTTTAGCAGTTCTCACTTCTTATATTTTTGTTTGTCCTCTGGCCTCAAATCTATATAGCATTTTGTGGGATCTCTTTAAACTGTTAGGTCATAGGTTTCTGTGCTCAGAGCCTTCAGTGGCTTTTCACCTCACCCAGAGAAGAAGCCAAAGTCTATTACATGGTTTGCATGACACAGTCTGATCTACTCTCTTACCTTTCTCTTGTTCAGTCCAGGATACTGATCTTTCTATTCTTTGAAGGCACCAGAAATGCCCTCATCAGGAAGACCTTTGTACTTCCCATTTCCTTTACCAATGATGCTCTTTTTTTGAAAGTCTGAAGCCTTACTCTATAACTTCCTATAGATCTCAGATTTTCCCTCAGCACCCTTTATAAAATGGCACCCCTTATACTTTTAGTTCATCTCCCTTACCTGGAATCGTTATCTGTGGCATTTATCCCCTTAGAACATACAATGCATTTATTTTTTTCATTGCCTGTCTCTCTTCAGAACAAGGACTGTTCTTCCACCTCTGTGTCCCCAGTGCCTAAAAAGTGCCCACTTTGTAATGGGAATTTCATAACCCATTATCTAATTGAATCACCTCCATTTTCTTATACTTAATAGGAAATGTAATGCCTCTGCCTTGTTTTCCTTAGAGTTCTGGGGGTGGGAGTCATATGAGATCCTAAAAGTGAAGGTCCTCCATCAGCTGTCAAGCACTATAGACAAATGTGGGATGTGTTACTATTACCTCTAGTCTATGGTCTAAGGTGAGTCCACATTGGAACTTTGCCTTAAATTCAGGAGAGTTGGTGGCATTCCTCTGGACAGTTTTGGAATGCACTTTATATTACAAGCTAAATTAAGGTGTTAGAATCTGTGGATTTGAAAATAAAAGTAAAAGTAAAACAATTTGATGTTTAAATTTCAGTGTTTTTTTACATTTAGTCTCTGCTTGAATGTCCAGGTGGCAAGGAAAGTCATTCAGCTCTCCTGGAAGGCAGTCCTTTCTAGTGGTGAATATTTTAGTTGCTAGAACATTCTTACTTATGATAAGCTGATCTCTGATTTCCTTTGACATCCATATAGTGGTTTCCCCCATCCTTAGAATCCATGTTAAAATTTTCTCTTCTGATTCTCTAAGGTTTCTCACTCCACTGTCTTTGTTGGTTCAACTTTGCTTGGGACATACCCCTTCTCCCACTCAGGGCATTAGAAATCTGGGGACTATGGTTGTCTGAACACACCAAACCATTCTGACAAGAATGGCAATGATAATTTAAGCTACAGTTCAGAAGAAAACATGTGCCAGCTGCTTCCCACCAGGGTGCCCATTAGCTTGTCATTTTCTTGTGCTACTTTACTGTTTCCATGACAGGGACATGCCAGCTATCAAACATTTCTTCAGGTCCCTGTTTTGTCTCTCCTCAAGTGCTCCCACTTGTAACCACTTATTTTCTTCATTCTGGTGCTTTCCCAACTCTCCTTTCCTTATCTGCGGGAGGAGAGATTGTTGTTCACTTTCTGCCAAA
This sequence comes from Taxidea taxus jeffersonii, assembly GCA_003697995.1. Taxonomy (NCBI): domain Eukaryota; kingdom Metazoa; phylum Chordata; class Mammalia; order Carnivora; family Mustelidae; genus Taxidea; species Taxidea taxus. Next base: position 27,868 of record ML101828.1, read on the forward strand.
GTGGCTGGACCCCCCCATTGATTTTTCCTAACTCTGCCACTAACTGGCTGTATGACCTTGAGCAAGTCATGTCTTTTCTTAGTAAGTAGCTATTCTCTTAGCTCTTTCCCCCCCAGATCTGAAATGTTGAATTTGAAATTGAGTGAGTGTTTGTTCTAAAAGTTACAAATTAAAAAAAAAAAAAAACACCAAACGCTTAGCCTTAAAGCTGGTTAATTTAACTGAGTAAACACTCATCACTCATCAGGGGCCATATATGATTCTAGATACTAGGGTGGGTACAGAGCAATCCTGGATCTGTTTTCAAACCAATTAATTTTAGAAAAAGATAATATATGTATAAAATAGGAAGTTCATTAGTCTTGGAATTAAATACTCTTGCATGGATCAAAGAGGGAAAAGTGGTAGAAAATTGTTATCTATATTGGAAATTTACATTTGTTCTTTATGGCTAGGCTGATGAAGCTCACAGAATTTAGAATCAGATTCCCTGGTTCTGAAACTTAGCCCCTTTTCACTAGATAGGTGGAAAAAAAGATACATTATTCAGTCTTTCTATACCTCAGTTTATTTATTTGAAGATAGATATAGGACTACTTGGTGGATTTGGTGTGAAGATAAATGAGATAATGTGAGAAGGTGCAAAGAGCTTGGCATGTAATAAGTGTTAATTAAACCATTGTTCTTACTATTCTTGGTGTCCTTAATTCCTTTCTCTTGCATAGTCTGTGTTGTATTTTCTTTAGTGTTTGTTCCCCTTCTCAACTAGTGTTTCTGATGTTCTGTACAACTTTTATGACCTTGGTGCCTTGAAGGTCTAAGACATTCTCATAATATGAAAAAGGTGAGTACTTGATTTGTGATTTTAAAGGACTTGTGGTAAAGGTGGTAGAGTTACGAGCTTGAGATGGAGGTGTAAATCTCTGCATATGATGATAGGTTAAGGTGTTTTAAATAGTATAAATAGAACCACGTGGTTTATGGAAACCACGTCTCCATAAATCTTATGATAGTATTCCTTTTTTGTTTGTTTGAATGCATTTGTATTAAACAACAACAGTAGGAACTTGGTTTCTCAGGTTGAGAAATTGAGTTGCCTACATTAAGTCAGGACTCTTTTGGTGATGCACCAAGGATTTTTCTCCTTTTATGGGTGAAGAAATACCACCAGAGAACATAAGGGAAATATCTTAATGCTAGCTGCATGTCACTCTAGACCCTGAGTATATTGCTTTCTTCAAAGAAAGGAAAAGTTATCCACAAAATTCAGATTTAGACACACATGATATTTTTCTGGTCAACAGCGTGTACACTAGAAATGAAGCATTCTGTTTTTTTGCCATTAATCTTTCAGGCTTGACTATATACTGCCATTCTCCAGCTTACCACTTCTCAGTCTCAGAATGAGGGTAAAATGCCACATTGTTCAGTCAGTTTCCCTCTCTTACATGTGTACAGTTGCATTGGGGGGGGTGTATTAACAACAGTACAAAAACCTTTATGCAATAAGAATGCCACATTTCTACTCATGAGGAGTCTGTGGGGGAACCCATCTCTTTCATGCACTCCCAAACTAATAATTATATTAGTATATCAGGCAAGGTGTAGGTTTCAGCACCCAGGTGGGCTCCCAGGTGAAGAGGTACAATGAAACAAAATATTGCCTACCATGAGCAGTGTAAGTCTATTTGTGGGAGGATGTGTTCACTTTTTTATTCACCACATATTTCCCAGGAGCCCACTAACTGGCAGACACAATGCTAAACCCTATGGTCACAATGGTGAATGTGGCATGTATCATCTTGTCCCATGAAGCTCTAGACCTAAGGACTAGCACTTTGAATCTGGTCCAAAATCTTTAAGGACCAGGTGTCAAATAGTCCCTTAAAAGTAAAATTATTTCGGTAATTAACAGCTATTCATTTGAAGTCTTGTGGAGAGGATTTCTATATCTTTTGGCCACTTATAAATATAACCATTAGGTCTTTTATATGTTTAAATAGCTATGATGATGAATGTGAAGGAAAGTGAAGTAATAAAACCCCAGTCATAGGTTACTATACAGTGTCATTTCCACCATATTGTATTGATCTAAGAGGATCACAATCCTGCTAGAATCAAGAGGAGGGGTCAAAGACCTTACATATTTATGTGTGATCTGGAATAGAAAGATCACATCATAGATGAGCATATGGAATGAGGTATATTGTGGCCATATTTTGAAAATATACATCTTTCCAGTCCATTTTAACCTGTGATAGGTCCTAATATATTTCATTTTACATAAGGCAAAATTGAGGCTGAGGCTACTTAAATATTTAATTTTCATATATGAAACTTGACAGGGAAGAAGAAGAAGAAAAATCCTTCTTGGATTTTGCCAAGATTTTTGTATCTTGGACAGATTTTCCCATGATTCACAGGGATTCTGTATTGGCTTTTTAATGCTAATAATATTGGGTCCCAAAAACTCATTAAATACTTGTTGAGTAAGAGAATGAATAAATGATTGAATGGGTATGATTTAAAGTGCCTAGGTTGTCTCTGGTAATGTAGAAATATTTGAAATATGGTTTTGATATTTAATGACAGTAGTTTTTAAATTCTATGATTTGGTATTTGCTTTGATAAATTCATATAAGTAGTAGAGTCAAGGACAGTTGGGAACTAGAGCTGTCTTCTATCAGCTTAGAAAAGGCATTTTTGTGATCTGGTGGTTAAACTGTTGATGACTTTAAATGTTCGGAAGTATGTATACCACAAAAATTGACAAATGCTACAAATACAAGTGTATTTATTTTTGCTTGAAGTTTACCTGAATACTACTGGACCATAATGGGTAGGGTTTTTTTGTTTTTGTTTTTGCTTTTTACCTCACTGGAATAACATGACTCCTGCAACTTTATAGAAGTATAAATGATGAAGTGCATATACAAATGGGAAATTATAACTGCATATATAGGAAAATTACAAATGGTGCAGTCATAAATTGACTTTTAATGTTTGAAGACCTTGTTTTATTCTTTGGATAAATGATATGCATACATTTGCATATATAAGTTACTTACAGTTTTAGTTAAGTTAGAAAAATATACAATAAAGCAATAGTTATGCACTGAATATTTTAGGGAGGATTGAATATCCCTAGAGGAGAATAGAAGGATGTCGACTCAAGATGGTGTTGGCATTTTGTAAAAGCATCTAGACACTCTGAAGGAATATGAAGTGTCTCTGTATTCTATCTGGGTTAAATCAAATCTACATTTCTCAAGCTTGGCATATAGTCAGCATTCTTGGGGGTAGGTCAATACCAAGTGATCATAAGCAATATTTTGTTCAGGGTCTCAGGATACATTAAGATATCTTCTAGATACAAAACTATGTACTCTAAAAGGTCAAAGAATGCATAATTCATGAAATACCTATATTATATTATTAAAAGTAAACACATTGTGGTATATTTAAGGGGACAATATATCCAAGTTTCAGTCTTCTTCTAAGTTGTGTTTCAGTTCTCAAGTAGATTATACATTCTTAAGAAACACATTTAAGTGTAAGTGATTGACATTTTATTTATTTTTTTATTTTATTATTATTATTTTTTTTGTGATTGACATTTTAAAAATAAGTTGGGAGTAGAAGACTGAGATGACATCAGGTAGTAGGTCTAAAGCTAGATAGTTATCAAACTATTTTGAACACCTACAAATCCAACAGGAGATTGAAGAGAAGAAGAGTAGCAATTCTAGAAATAGAAAATTGGCTGCTTTCTGAAAGGTAGAACCTGAGGAGAAATGAATCCAAAGCGATGGGAAGATAGACTGCGGGGGGAGGGGCTGGCTCCCAGTAAGCGGTGGAGCAATGGAGCACAAGATCAGAACTTTTAGAAGTCTGCCTCACTGAGGGACATCACTCCAGAGGCTAAGCGGGGGTGGAGCCCTCATGGGGACAGCATGCTCTCAGGTCCTGCAGGGTCACAGAAGGATCAGGGGTATCTGAGTGTAGCAGAGCTCGCAGGTATTAGAGTTGGGAAGGTGGCTGCAGGGACAGGGCCAAGGAGTGAGCTCTCAGCTTGGGGTTACCTTAAACCGTGATCTGTGGCACAGTCAGACCACTGCTCTTTGAGCAGGGACACCACAAGTGGCAGATTTAGGGAGGCCCCTTGGAAGAGTGGCAGGGATCTGCTGGGTTTTGGAGACTTCAAACGGGGCTGTGTGCCAGGGACAGAAATGCTCAGAGTCACAGGCCAGGTGAAGTCAGAGCACGGCTGGAGGCCAGGGAGACAGGAGTGATTGAGTGCTTTTCTCTGAGGGCACCCTGAGGAATGGGGCCCCAAGCTCTCCACTCCTCCAGGCCAAAGATTGGGAGGCTGCCATTTTCATTCCCATCCTCCAGAACTCTAGAAAGCGATCCAGAACAAAAGCTCCTGAGAGCTAGATCTGACATATTACTAGCCTGGCAGCTTACTTAGCCTGGACCCTGGCAAGGGCGATGCAATTCCACCTCGGGCAAAAACATTTGAGAATCACTACAACAAGTCCCCTCCCCCAGAGGTTAAGCAAGAAATCCAGCCAAGACCAAGCTCACTTATCAAGGAGAACAGTGGAATTCCAGAGGAGGAGAAAGCAGAGCGTGGAATTCTTGGCTTTCTTCCCATGATTCTTTATCTTGCAAAGTTAATTAATTTTTTTTAATTTTATTTTTTTCTTATTCTAATTTTTAACTTTTACTCTTTCATCTTTTAATGTTTCTTAGCTAGTTTATCTTAACAATACCTTTCTTAAACCTTTTTGAACCTTTATTATTATAGTCATATTTTATTTTTCATTGTATCTAACTTTATCTTTTGTGTACACATAGGATTTTTTCTTCTAAAAAATTTTGGGATACCACTTCTTCTAATCAAAATATACCCTAAATTGTTCTAGTCTCCAGCCTGAGCAAATTCTCTCCAATTTCTTTTTCTTTCTTTTCCAAACCAACTTATCAGCTCCTTTTAAAGAATTTTTAAAAAATTTTCATCTTTACAGTCATGTTCCATTCCTTCATATTCTCTCTCTCTCTCTCTCTCTCTCTATATATATATATATATACTTCTTTCTTTAAAAATTTGGGAGGTAGTTTCTTCTAAGAGACCAAATTACTCCCAAAATCAAGTGGGTGGCTTTGTTTTATTCACCAGTCTAATAATATATATATATATATATATATATATATTTTTTTTTTTTTTCTTTTTAAATTTTTAAACTTTTTACACTCTTTCTTCTCCCCATGATTTGGGGTCTCTGCTGATTTGGTTAACACACAGTTTTCTGTGCTACCCTTTTGTATTTTATCTTGTCTTTGCTACCCTTTTAGTATTTTATTCTCTTGCTCACACATTCTTATCTGGATAAAATGACAAGGCAGAAAGACTCACCACAAAAAAAAAAGAGCAAGAGGCAGCACCAAAGGCTAGGGCCTTAATCAATACAATGTTGTTAATATGTCAGATATAGAGTTTAGAATAATGATTCTCAAGGTGCTAGCTGGGGTTGAAAAAGGCATGGGAGATATTAGAGAAACCCTGTTTGGAGAAATAAAAGCCCTTTCTAGAGAAATAAAAGAACTAAAATCTAACCAAGCTGAAATCAAAAAGCTATTAATGAGGTGCAATAAAAAATGGAGGCTCTTACTGCCAGGATGAATGAGACAGAAGAGAGAATTAGTGATATAGAAGACCGAATGACAGAAAATAAAGCTGAACAAAAGAGAGACAGCTACTGGACCACAAGGGGAGAATTAGAGAGATAAGAGATACCATAAGACAAAACAATATTAGAATAATTTGGATTCCAGAAGAAGAAGAAAGAGAGGGGGGCAGAAGGTATATTGGAGCAAATTATTGTAGAAAATTTCCCTAATATGGCAAAGGGAACAAGCATTAAAATCCAGGAGGTACATAAAATCCCCCTTAAAATCAATAAGAATAGGTGCACACCCCATCATCTAATAGTAAAATTAACAAGTCTTTGTGACAAAGAGAAAATCCCCTCAGGATAAGAAGTCTGTAACATACAATGGTAGAAATATTAGATTGGCAGCAGACTTATCCACAGAGACCTGGCAGGCCAGAAAAAACAGGCATGATATATTTAGAGCACTAAATGAGAAAAACATGCACCTAAGAATACTATATCCAGCTAGGTTATCATTGAAAATAGAAGGAAAGATAAAACGCTTCCAGGACAAACAAAAACTAAGAGTTTGTAAACACCAAACCAGTTCTATAGGAAATATTGAAAGGGGTCCTCTAAGCAAAGAGAGAGCCTTAAAGTAGTAGACCAGAAAGGAACAGAGACAATATACAGTAACAGTCACCTTATAGGCAATATAATGGTACTAAGTTCCATATCTTTCAGTAGTTATCCTGAATGTAAATGGGCTAAATGCCAAATCAAAAGACACAGGGTATCAGAATGGATAAAAAAAACAAAACCTATCAATATGCTGCTATAAGAAACTCATTATAGACCCAAAGACACTTCCAGATTTAAAGTGAGGGGGGTGGAAAACAATTTAGCCTGCTAATGGACATCAAAAGAAAGCTGGGGTGGCAATCCTTTTATCAGATAAATTAGATTTTAAGCCAGAGACTATCATAAGAGATGAGGAAGGACACTGTATCATACTCAAAGGGTCTGTACAACAAGAAGATCTAACAATTTTAAATATCTATGCCCCTAACATGGGAGCAGCCAACTATATAAACCAATTAATAACAAAATCAAACACATTGACAATAATACAATAATAGTAGGGGACTTTTAATACTCCCCTCACTGAAATGGACAGATCATCCAAGCAAAAGATCAACAAGAAAATAAAGACCTTAAATGACACACTGGACCAGATGGACATTACAGATACATTCAGAACATTTCATCCCAAAGCAACAGAATGCATTCTTCTCTAGTGCACATGGAACATTCTCCAGAATAGATCACATCCAGGGTCACAAATCAGGTCTCAACCAGTATGAAAATATTGGGATCATTCCCTGCATATTTTCAGACCACAATGCTCTGAAGGTAGAACTCAATCACAAAAGGAAATTTGGAAAGAACCCAAATACATGGAGGCTAAAGAGCATCCTTCTAAAGAATGAACGGGTCAACCAGGAAATTAAAGAAGAATTGAAAAAAATCATGGAAACAAATGATAATGAAAACACAACGGTTCAAAATCTGTGGGACACAGCAAAGGCAGTCCCGAGAGGAAAATATATAGTGATACAAGCCTTTCTCAAGAAACGAGAGGTCTCAAATACACAACCTAACCCTACACCTGAAGGAGCTGGAGAAAGAACAACAAAGAAAGCCTAAGCCCAGCAGGAGAAGAGAAATAAATAATGATCAGAGCAGAAAACAATGAAAGAATTAATAAGATTGATAAACCCCTGGCCAGACTTACCAAAAAGAAAAGAGAAAGGACCTAAATAAATAAAATCATGAATGAAAGAGGAGAGATCACAACCAACACCAAAGAAATACAGTTATAAGAACATATGAGCAGCTATATGCCAGCAAATTTGACAATCAGCAAGAAATGGATGCATTTCTAGAGACATATAAACTACCACAACTGAACCAGGATGAAATGGAAAACCTGAACAGACCCATAACCAGTAAGGAGATTGAAGCAGTCATCAAACATCTCCCAACAAACAAGAGCCCAGGGCCAGAAGGCTTCCCAGGGTAATTCTACCAAGCATTTAAAGAAGAATTAATTCCTATTCTCCTGAAACTGTTCCAAAAAATAGAAATGGAAGGAAAACTTCCAAATTCATTTTATGAGGCTACCATTACCTTGATCCCCAAGTCAGACAAATACTCCATCAAAAAAGAGGATTATAGACCAATATCCTTGATGAACACAGATGTGAAAATTCTCACCAAAATACTAGCCAGTAGGATCCAACAGTACATTAAAAGGATTATTCAGTAGGATTTATTACAGTGCTGCAAGGTTGGTTCAACATCTGCAAAGCAATCAATGTGATACAATATGTTAATAAAAGAAAGAACAAGAACAATGTGATACTCTCAATAGTTGCTGAAAAAGCATTTGACAAAGTATAGCATAATTTCTTGATCAAAACTCTTCAAAGTGAGAGGGTACATACCTCAATATCATCAAAACCATCTATGAAAAACCCACTGTGAATATCATTCTCCATGGAGAAAAACTCAGAGCTTTTCTGCTAAGGCCAGGAACACGGCAGGGATGTCCATTATCACCACTGCTATTCAACATAATACTAGAAGTCCTAGCCTCAGCAATCAGACAACAAAAAGGAATTAAAGGCATCCAAATTGGCAAAGAAGTCAAACAATCACTCTTTGCTGATGATATGATACTTTATGTGGAAAACCCAAAAGACTCCACTCCAAATCTGCTAGAGCTTGTACAGGAATTCAGTAAAGTATCAGGATATAAATCAATGCACAGAAATCATTTGCATTACTGTACACCAACAAAGCAAAAGAAAGAGAAATTAAGGAGTCAATCCCATTAACAGTTGCACCAAAACCATAAGATACCTAGGGATAAACCTAACCAAGGATGCAAAGAATCTGTTACTCAGAAAACTATAAAGTACTCATGAAAGAAATGGAGGAAGACACAAAGAAATGGAAAAATGTTCCATGCTCATGGATTGGAAGAACAAATATTGTGAAAATGTCTATGCTACCTAAAGCAATCTACACATTTAATGCAATCCCTATCGAAATACCATCCATTTTTTCAAAGAAATGGAACAAATAATCTTAAAATTTATATGGAATCAGAAAAGACCTCGAATAGCCAAAGGAACGTTGATAAAGAAAGCCGAAGTTGGTGGCATCACAATTCCAGACTTTAAGCTCTATTACAAAGCTGTCATCATCAAGACAGTATGGTACTGGCACGAAAACAGACACATAGATCAGTGGAACAGTATAGAGAGCC